>OY979678.1:21727476-21918364 GCA_963855955.1 Luperina nickerlii
GGGGAGAAGGGGGGCAAGGGGGGCAACTTTGAAAAATGGATTTTACTTTTCCGAGCCTCCTCTATACGAATCCGTAAAACAACAAAACACGGGACTCTTAGTTTCCGAGATACGATAGGGAGGGGGGAGAGTGGGGTGGAAAAGGGGAGGTTTGGGATTTTTCCCATACTCGTGAGAGTTACTTTTATACGAATCTGTAAAAATATACCCACCTCCCCCTTCACCATCTGGGAGAACAATTATGTCAGTCAGTGAGTGAGTGAGTGGTAATCGAGCTTTATATAGTATAATTATGTATACAGGCTTACATAAACATGAGTTTTCACCATATTTACCTCTCTCTCAATACATACACCCCACATAGGTACTTTAATAGGCCACATCATAAAAGCATTTACTGGTAAGTAGTTAATTTAATAATAATATACTGTGCTCGTCCTACAACTACTGATATAGGTATGTTCAAATTATAGGCGAGGACGCTGGCACCCTAGACACAAGGTAAATCTTATTTTGGGTACCTACCAGAGTTCATCGAAAACACTCTTTGCCTTAGTTGTAACGCTGAATAGTGTTTAAATAAGTGTTTTTGTACAACTGATGGTATTTTTTTTAAGCTTCACGGCGTGGTCGTAAATAGTCCATAGCCTGCCTCAAGAATATGGGCTATTAAATGCAGAAATATTTATTCAAATCCGACCGGTTGTTTCGGAGTTTACCCTCTACTACATATAAACAAAATTTACCTCTTTATAATATTAGTATAGATATTTTCGAAATAAATATCACTAGCTTGAGAGCAGCTTGTGTATATGAGAATAAATTCTAAAGAGCAACAAGCAAATTGAAGCCGCCAACTCTCTCCGCTTACTTGGCTTCGGCTGACCAGCGGTGTTACTGATTCTCTTCTAAATAACATCCCTAGAATTAGAGGAAGGTGAAGTGCTTTGATTACTTTTGTTTCAACATCGTCCTCCTGCCATTATACTTACTCATTTAGCGTCGCTGTTTGCACAGCATGTCTTCTGCGTTATATCTCTACTAGCTGACCCGACAAACTTCGTACCGCCATGCGCCATCGAAATCAGTCAAATCTCGAGATATCATCAAAAAAACTGTTCCATACAAAATGTGTGAGAAAATGAATTATCTTTTTTTTTTTGTAAATTTTTCCCATGTTTTTATAGTTATTCTGCTATTCTAGACGAAGACAAATCCAACAAATCTCAGATCTAAAAATCCCTCCAGCCGTTCTTGAGTTATAAATGGTGTAACTAACCCGACTTTGTTTTATATAATTATACAGTATAGATTAGCAGCAGTCATCTCACTAGTCGGCCCCTTTCTACCCGTATCATCTTTCACACAATCCATCCGTCGTTTCTTGTGTTTTCCCTTACTCTTCTAGCCAACCACTTTTGATTTAACAATGACTACAAAATCCTACATACTGTCAAATTTATAAAATATTATAATAATTCATTTATCAATGTTTCAATCTGCTATCAGTTGCCTGCAAAATCTGCACTCGGGCGTCCTGAAGTCTAACCTATGAATATATCAGTAACCATTGACGTTTTTCCGTTATCTTCTATGATTACCGTTTCATACTTATCTTAATGTTACGCTATATCTTTATTATCTATAGATATTTGTATGTTTCCACTTTCCTCTATCATTTTTGTTAGCGTAAAATGTGCTGTGTATGGATTTTATGATAGCAGGTTTTTTCTTGTAGATATTGTTGTTATGCTCTCACATTATATATTTTGTTAATATGTAACACTGTTATTAATATTCGACTTATTCTGTGTTTAGTTTGATTGAAGTTATTCACGCGTCATTTTTCTAATTAGATTTATCAATCATTACTACGTTAGTACTAGTAGTTATTCTGTGTCATTACTACTTCCTTGTGCTACAACCAAAAATATAATATATCCTTTCTTATCAAATAAGCAGTAAAAGCCAAAGCCATTCAGTAAACATAACAAATGAATAACAATAGCGTTACGCATGCTTATCATTGTGAATACTCATGTGATAACGTTTCCCTTGCATCAGCCGACGGTTCACGCAAGAAATAATTATGGGGACTTGGAACTTCACCAAGAAGTACGTCGTATTCTCTCGTAATCGTTCATTCATACATAGCATCAATATTATGATCGTGCAGTTTATGCCAAAGTTCTAATTGCATCCGCTTGTAATTCATGCAGGTAATCTGACCGTCTGAAGTTGGCCAGGTTAGGTACCCATTTTGGAGCTTTGTGATGAATGATATGTTGTTGTCCTGTGTAGTGCTCCATTGATTTTGGTTTCTCTTCTGCATAATATATTTACTATTCAAGGGTGTTTCAAGTTTGCAGCCACTCGCTGTTGGAATGATCTCCCACCACCAATGCGCCGCCTGAAAACAATACAATCCTTTAAATACCAACACAAAAAGTTACTCTTACATGAACAAACTTCCCTTCAATCTTAACAATGTACTTTTGTGTTGGTTCACTGTACCTCAGGGGTCATGGCTTGCAGACTTTGGTTTGGGATCTCCTAAGGTGGGCTGCTTGAAACTTTGTTATTCCTTCTGTTGTGGATCTGTTTTTATGTATGTTTCACTAGAGCATTCTTCCCTTACTCTTGGGAGCGCCACTTGCTACTGCTTCTGTAATTTACGATTGATTCTGGTTAATCAGCTATTCTCCATAAACCGTCTTGTGAAGTATAGTGGATTGATGAATAAAGGGAAAAAGAATATTGTATAATTATATAAACATATCCTAATTTATTTATCTAACCTATTTAACTTATTATTTTATTCATTATAATCACGATGCACTTACCATTTTTTTTCCCTGGACTGTAGACTTTGGTTCTCTTTTGAGTCGCCAAGTTTATTCACTTCATCATTTTGCACCTTATAAAATTCTAACACTAACTTGACAAACAACGTTTTACAAAAACCTTAGGCACCTACACAATCACCCATAATCTGTGTATAATGTACCTACTATCATAATTATCTTATCGTCCCATAACATTAATTATATTATAATGCACCATGTTAATTTGCTAATTTATAGCACGTCCAGCAGTAAGTCAATACGTCAAATCGATTTGTGACAGTTGCGCTCGCGCACAGATTATTAATAACCGGCGGCGCGAGTCGTTGCCCGGAATGTTACCAATTATATATTTCATGTTCATACCACTTTTTGTAATGTAGATTTTTATTTCTTATTTTTGATTATTGTTTTTATTAATATCTAATCGTA
The DNA here is from genome assembly GCA_963855955.1 of Luperina nickerlii. Taxonomy (NCBI): domain Eukaryota; kingdom Metazoa; phylum Arthropoda; class Insecta; order Lepidoptera; family Noctuidae; genus Luperina; species Luperina nickerlii. The sequence goes on from OY979678.1 coordinate 21,730,752, forward strand.
TGCTGCACTGGCTGACGTCATCACGTCAATCACCGGCTGTCGCTGAAAACCAGCGCTGGGGCTCTGTCTCGTATAGGGTCTTAGCATTATGCTGAGCGTTGGCCGTTTTGCGTAGATGTGACGCATACTCTTTCCCAAATTGTTACTTTGTTTTTCTGTTGCTTGTGTTTTTTATTTTTATGCGTCATGTTTGCCGCAAATAAACGTATTTTCTTTCTTTTCTTTCTTTCTTTCTTCTTTACTACTATTTTTAGCCAGCTAGATGATGTAATTACGGTTCGTTAACTCCCAGATCAGTATTTTTGACTACATACTTACAGTTTTTTTAATCATTCACCATATTTCATCAGCTTCCTCTTCCTGTTTGTTTTACTAACAGTTGAAATTGATATGATCAGGAAGGCATTTATTTAAAATTTAATTCGTATTTTTCTAAAATCCTTCTTAATCTTATCCAAGTAACAGAAGTTGTTTGTTTTCGTCTTTCAATTACCTACTAGCAATATATCCTGTCTGACTAGTTTTGAAGGCGATATTTCTATAACACGGACAGCATTTCCATATATCGATCATGCTTTATAGTTTTTATTTTTAACTTTGACCTTATGCCACAAGTTATTATTTTATGGTATTTTTATTAAACGTAGGTTTTATCACTATCAAGGTTATCTACATAAATTATGACATACATTGTAGATACACGTCGTCTTGCAAAAACTGAATATTATTATTATAATATAGTTGTTTTACGTAACATATTGCCATAACACATTGCTTGAGCTATTGACCCGCGAATCCGCGATGCTATCAGAATTTGAATGAGCAATACAATTAACCTGATATGATAATGTTAGCAATTGATTTCTAATATATTAACGATATCTGGTTGACCTAATGAACCGAATGCAGCTTCTCATGTTGGTAAAATATTTTTATAACAGTGATTCAAGTTTTTAATAATGTTATTCGGTTGATTAAGTTACATTACCACAGTGATCAGAATTAAAGGTCAAAACACTAAATGATTAGATTAAAATAAATACAATTTAAGGAGAAAAGACGAATTTAAAAATCACATAGTATATTATGGGACATAAGTTTATTGTATAGTGACGCATGCACGTTGAGTTTCATGAGAAATACGGTAGTCAATCTCCTAAATAATTGCCAATTTACAACGCCGAAAGTACCTACCTACTGAATGAATCCGCGCCATAAACGCGACAGTTGGTTCAAAACACGCAGTAAATCATAACGAGTGGGACGATCATTTGCAACAAACTATGACGAAATGTCAGACCTGTTTGCGACTATGACGTATTCGTGTGAATAAACAACGAAACAGTCCTACAAGTAGTCATGAATTCAGTTGTAAACGTCAGAATTTGTTGTGCTGAGGTGTGAAAATAGAAAACAAGATGTTATACCTACTGTCACACAAGTATGCAAGACAAGACGCCAAGTACTTAGGTGAAGCATTGCGCAGTACTTTATTATAATAATATTACATAACGCAACTTATACCACCTCTAGAACTAGGTACTATTGTGTGAGTTATCATGTTTATGTGATACTATGTTAGTTGTGTAATCGTTAAACGTTAAACATCTATAACTACTGAATACATTTCTCGTGAAACAATATTTCTTCCATTGGCATTTGTCTATACTCTGGTGGGTACTATAGGTTGTTCGGTAGATGGGTAGAAGGTAGGAAGTAGGTTAGTTCTAAACCTATTAGTACTAGTCCTCTTTTAGGAAGATTGTGGTAAAGACCAGACAACAATTTTCTATTCAGTTAATGAATTTTTAAATTATAAATTTTGACATTACATTTTATCAATACTTTGTATGTATGTATACTTATTGTTTTTTTTTTGACAAAAAAAATAAATATAATGAAATTGTGCTAAAATAATAATAATAATAATAAATATAAAGAAATTGTGCTTCTAAAACTTGACATTGTATTCAAATTGCCAATTTTCATCTGAACTAATTTATAATTATGTATACCTATTAATGGGGATATATCTTAGCGTTTCGATGACAAACTAACTACTAGATATGATTATATTGTTGCGGCCTAGAACTTGGCCAATTTGACTTTGTAAGTTAATTTTAATATTTCTACACCAGCAACGGAAGTGTATGTGAAACTGTTTAATATTAAGATCTTAATGTACCATATACTCAGAAATAAATAAAAATCTAAAACAAAAAGCTAAAAAAAAACTTGATAAAAAGGGAAAAAGTATGTGCTTTGGTTTCACTACTTCTAACACTACTAATGATTAATTAGGTACCAATACAATATGTTTACTGATGAGATGACTATGTTATCAAAAGTAAAACAACTCATCCATCCATACTAATATTATAAATCGTCTCATAAACTACATTACATAGTAATGTCGTCATTTCCCAGCGGAATATTCCGCCTAGTGAGTCGACCCTTGGGTCAGTTATCTTTTATGTGACGCATCGTCAGGGCTGAGGCACGTCCGACATGGCATTTTGTGAAGACTCATTATTAATGGTAAATTCTTATAAAAGTAGTAGCTCTATTTCTATGTTAAAAATCCGAAAAATATTGGGGAATATAACAGCGGCGTCCTTATCCCAATTTACTTAGAAACAATGCTGCACGTCTTCTGACTTGCCGTGATTTCATAATTTATTCTTCATTGTCAAATCATATTCTACGGATTCTACCAGTTCATCCATCTTTATTTCGGTCTCTATTCTAATAGTCATCCAAATTCATACTCAAAGGTCCTTTGTCGCATGCTCCTCTTTTCTCCGCATCGCATGCCCATTCCACGACAATGTTAGGTTCATCATCAGCCTACAGTAGTCCACTGCTGGACATAGGCCTCTCCTACTGCACGCCATTCAACTCAATGTTATAGCGTGTCATGTATATTAATAAAGTGTAGAGAAGCCACTGCGTCAAATCCAGTCGCGTTTTACATGATATTTTTTTGGTAACAAGATATCCAAAGGCAACCCTACATATTATCAGCTGGTACCTACTCTGCTAGGTCAATCGTATGAGGACGTAGAAGATTACGCGGCAAACACACTGCGACGTCACACGTGACTACTTGTGACCACTTGTAGGTCTATAAATAAACTTGTAGCTCTGAGATCATAGTCATAGCAATTCAATGTTTGGCATAAGTTCCTGTCTGTTCTTGTGAGTGACGTCATTTGATATGTCTGATGCTTAATTAAGTACTGAGGGCATTTGTTTATTGATATATTTTGAACTAGCGACCCGCCCCGGCTTCGCACGGAAACATTATTATTATTATACATATAAACCTTCCTCTTGAATCACTCTATCTATTAAAAAAAACCGCATCAAAATCCGTTGCGTAGTTTCAAAGATTTAAGCATACAAAGGGACATAGGGACATAGGGACAGAGAAAGCGACTTTGTTTTATACTATGTAATTTTGAATGTGTCACTGTCATCATGACCTCATTGTAAAATTAATGTAAGTACTTAAATATGGAATTTTTTTCCTGAATCGGGGAGCTCATTTTCTCCAAACCTGTTTTATTGCTTATAGATGAAGGAATAGCAGTATTACGTGCAGAATAAGCCAGGAACCTAAATAAGTATTGATGGAAGCCCTCCATAATAAAAGTTTGAACAGTATAAGCATGTATAAGTGTTTGTGTCATGCTATGGCATGAAGCGCGGGTAGACACGAAATGTTACTATTGTAATGTTGCTGTTACTATTGTGTTGTTGCAGTCACAGGTCAACCAGGGTTCGTGTTCCGTGAAATACAGATGTGATATGTGAGCTTTTCCTAAATGAGACATAGCAAACGACATCATTGCCTGATCCAAGATGTTCTCATCAAAACGTTTAGTCGTGATTATATAATTCTCTGTAACCGAAGCTCAAAATTAACATACTAAGTTCTAAACCCAATTTATCCATAAAATCAGCTAGATATTAAAGCCTTGTAGAATCTAAATTACCCTGTTAACATTTACTCTTACTGAAGCAAATGTTAACAGGGAAATGTTGAAGTTCACACAAGAACGATGTTCGTGGCGTGACCGATAGAAAGCTTTTGGGGAAAAGCGTGACTCGTCAGCCAGCGAGGTGGAACAGCGGAACGACATGAAATGTCAATGTCGATCATACTGTGAGTACAATTCTGTAGCACAAGTTGAACTAAATGTTCATTTGTTTAACCCGGAAACACGTCACAAACGTTTTTGTAGTTCGTCCACTGTTCTTCTCCATTTTTTAAAAAACGTTGCCCCACACTAGGAATTATTCCTGTATCGTGGGTGCGTTTACAAACATTTAAATTCACATACACAAATAGCCAAATCCGGAACAACTACCTGTAGGCAATACAAATATTTGTTCCGTACGGGAATCGAACCCGCGACACGCAGCGCAGCAGTCGATCGCTCAGCCACTGCGCTAACCGTGTCGTCGTGTGTTCTAAAAACGGTGAAGGAAAATATCGTGAGGAAACCGCCATATCCTAGAACCAAATATCGAAGAGATATGACATCCATCAACCGACACTAGGGCCGCGTGGTTGGTTACGGTCCACTTTTCCTCATAGCCTCCACACAAGTGTTGCTGAAGGTACTAACCTAGTAGGACGTCCAGCGCAACTTAGTCAGTCTTTCGAGTTACCGACTTGCTATTACTTATTCTTTAATGACGGCATGAGTTAAAAATTCTCATGTGTGGCGACACGAAAGCAGAAGACGGTGAATACGTCTTCTTCTCTCGTCTGGGTCTGATTTTACAATAAAACAATTCTTTATCCAAACCTCTAGTACAATGGCTTCAATTAAAAGGCGCTCGTTTTGATAAATTTAAAAATAATCTAGTGTTGCGTGACAGAGGCCATGCGAATAATAAAATTATATTAATTTCCTCAGCTGTCAACATATTAAATAGGCCGAGCTAATGATACGACACATGTTATTTGTTTTGACGCAATCTTTTACATTATTATTATAAAAATGTAAGATAATTTGAATTCAGTTAGTCGCTTGGTTTTCTTTATATTTATTGGGTGCAAGCAATTAGCCTGGACCACCTGCGGTCAGATTCAGAGCCACCTGTAGAAATCTACAATATGAGAGACATGGCAGTTGCTTTTAAAGTCTTGATCACAGTATAGGTGCTTGGCTGTAGAAATTAATATATTTAATTTTTCAAACAATAGTTTCTAATTGATATTCAAATACACCAGCACAAAATTCCACTCGTACATTTTCACCTTACATCACATTATTTCAGGAAGTCGTACTAAGACACATGAGCAGTAACATTCATTTGGTAACATTACCGTCCATTACACTTTATTGTCGTGCATTAGCCCAAATGCACGTCCGTTGTTACACGCATGCATCCGTCAAGATAATTCTAACTATTACTCTGACTGAGCTAGATGCGCCAGCGCAGCCGAAACTCGTCAAACTTACGAATGTCAATAGGCACAGTAGGCTAACTAATCCATATTTCAGGTTTTGTTAACGTCGTAAAAATAAATAATAGTATTCGAATGTTCTAAAGCTATATCCATACTAATACTGTAGTCCATAGTTACTGTTTTGTTAGCTTCCACCAGACAACGGAAGAAGATGATACAACCGAATTCATAGAGTTGAGAAGCCAAGCCACTTTGTACATACCATCAGCAATATTTTACTGATGTTGTACTCTCCTCTTAATATAGGTAATGCGCCTGCCACACACTCGACGAGTGGCATGGGAAGTAACGAGGAAAGGAGGCAGAGACATAGTGTGGCAACATTACTCGTCATGCCACACGTCATGCTCCTCGTCCTACCCACTGCTCCCTATTTTGTCGGTTTTTGCGCGCGAGTCAAAGGACCGGCAATACGAGTGCGAGTGGCCGGCCACATAATCGCGCGGTCGCAGTCTGCATGGAGCGCTCGGCCGCTCGCGCAAGACGCACGCGTATGCAAAATTGGAAATTATGTCGTCGCCAAGCGTGGAATGGTCAAATGAAAAGGTGTTAATGTTTATTGATTTGTAGTACGGTAGGTATAATAAGTCACTATGTCAAGAATTAGTCTAACAAGAAAAGTTGTATTTATTAGTTATCTAAAAATGCATAGCGCGCACGCTGCCACCGTTTCAACGTCCATTGTCTCACCAAGGCAAATGACAAGTGAGGAGCGTCGCGATTAATTGTGCGAGTAGAGCAGTGTGTGGGCAGAGAGGGCAACATCGCGGCAAATCACGGCAGCGCGAGGAGCATAGCGATGAGCAGCGCAAGGAGCATAGTCTGGCAGGCGCATAACAATGATTACTCCTAGTAGTTGTTGAACCGCTTGATGAAGCGTAGTCAATCAATCTGGATCACAAAAGTAGTGGTATCGTATCGTGTGCGTGCGCAGCGCTTTCTAACACCGCTCGCGTGACTGTACCTCTCTAGCGTGCACTCCGCTAATTTGCGTTACGCTGTGCGCTAGTTGCTGATTTTATGGCGAAAAGTTCGTTGCATATTTCAAGATTTATGTTCGCTGATTAGCAATAACCAGCCGATTGGGTAAAGCCTTTGTAGAGCAACGAGATGTCTTAGATACCAACTGCTATAGCAAGAGATGGCATTAGAAATCCAGTAATGTTTAGATAGGTAGTGCAATCTTTAGCAGAAACTTGATAATCCCATGCCAGTACCTTCAGATTATAATTTATGGGTTAGGTAAGAATAGTAATTTCCAAACACCGTGACTACCGTTATCCTCATTTTGCGTGTTCCGTCCACACTTTAGTTTAATGATGGTGGCACACGACAAGGGGCTATTCGTTTGCCGATGGGTGGCGGAAACAACGCCGCGCCACACAAATTGCTAAGGACATTAATAGTCTTAGCGTGAAAGCTAAAATATTAGCCCTGAACATTATTTAAACTTGTTTTTTTTATAATACGGATGTTTCGATGAACCAACCAAATACAGACTCGTATTCGCAATTGCGAAATAATGTTAGGTATTAGGTATTTTTCAGTGGCCGTCTCCAAAAACTTTAGAACCGGCATTTCTTTTCTACAATCCTGAATATTTCAATTCACTACTTGCCACATTACACCAAAACATTTTCTGAATTCTCATCGAGTAATCCTCCAAAACTTCTTAGTTCACCCTTCAACAATAACATCTTAAACCCTCCAGCCGTACATTCGTCTGTACCTACCATTACGTTCGCGTTATCGGAACAATCCTGTTCTTTATTCCACCGTGGAGGATAGAAATGTGTCTGTGACGTGCGTCACGCTAGCCGCCAGCCACGGAAACCGCTCGCGTGACCGCCAGCGTGCAGCGTAGGCTTGGCACGCAACACGCGAGCCCGCTACTGTATGCATTAGACTGCTTGAATCATCGGGAATGCCACTTTTTGACTTCGTTAAATGCTCTTTGACGGAAAATTTGCAGTATTTGTAAAAAGCCTGTATAAATGGCCAGTCTTGAATTCAATGTAATGCCTGTGAGAGTCTCAGTTGTTATTTTTTTTATATCAAGTATAATATGATTTGCTTTTATTGCAATGCCGATGACCTTAAAATATAAGACCTACTAGACATGCCTATGTGTATTATGGCAATCACGAACTTCTTGCACAACATTACAGAACGCGGAAATAAGAGACCAAGGTTTCTTTGACAGATATCATCTAAAACTAGATCTCAGATAAGCATTTGCAAAAACAATGGCTTCAAAAAACCCGCTTCGCAGTCCCACAATGCAGGAGGCGACGAACAAATAAACTTAATTAAAGCACTGGAACTGATTAGGCGTGAGCGATGTGATTGGTGTCACAAATACGTGGTTTGTTGAATACCTCGCGAAATGCCTATTCAGTGGCGAGTCATTAGGCTATTTATAGAACAATTGAATTGTGTATAAGAATTTACTGTATGTGTGGTCCTCAACTACCTACTGAGTGTGCCGGACGGGCGTAATCCCTGGACGCGAGGGGTGAGGGGAGGTTGTAAGTCACCCCGTCCAGATGGCGCTGACGTCCTACACCTATAGATTTATGGCGTTCCAAGAATCCTTCTAACTTGATGGCTTGCGGCTGTGTATTGGAGTTGATACGGGTAGGGGCCTAATAAAATAACACACGACTATGTTGGGTCTTCATAAGTGTTCAGGAAGCGGTTGCGGGACTCTTCGGGTTTCTTCAGGACGCGATAAGTACCTCGCCGATCCGATGACTGGGAATATGCTCATTTTACTTGCTCGCTTACATCACTCGAAACTCTATCGTCACGAGAGCCGCTAAGCGCTTCCTGATTTTTTTATCTTTAATTACATTAATTTAAATTACGCTTACATGCTATAGGCCTATCTGTCCAATACTCGGAAGCCCAACATGTTACATGTCGTTAGACTCCCTATTAGACCACCTATATATGTATTTAAGTACCAGTGTATATCTTATCTATTACCACTGAAAAGTGTTTTACAGTGTAAAGTGGGAAAAAGTGCTAATTTTACATCAAAACTGTTCTTCAGGCTAACCTATCTGAAAACTACTGAACTGATTCCCTCCTTTTAAACGTGAACCTCAAGCTAGTCTATTGGGCCAACGAAATGTGACATTTTGGACCTCACCTCTTGGGTTTTCAGGGCGTGAAGCGCCTCAGAAACCCTGATTGGAAAAACATATTTTATTCTGTTTACTAGCCACAGTTCCACCATATGAACTCATTTAAGTAGCCTTTTTTTTCAGGATGGGAAAAATGAAGTAGCCTTTTCTTGTGAAACTAGGGTTTGAAAGTTAGGCCCAGGGCTAGGTCTCGATCTAGGGTACCTGGATACACCATACACTACATGTTATGACTGATATAGCCCACTTAACCGAGGTTCATAGGTGGTATAGCCGTAGCTGGCAAAGAAAACACACATCACGCGTAACTTTATTGCTATCTACATATAACTCTTAAGTTCAGATAAGGTAGGATCCATAATTAATTCTATTGTTTTGTAGTTGCCACCTGTATATGAACTTATCTATATCACTATTGGTAACGCTCTATCGCGACCACTATTTACAATATAACTCTAATTAGGATAAAAACTAAACTATATCACTATATTGGTGACGCTACGTCGCGAATCACTAAGTTAAGATTTTCCCAGGGTCATCATCTGCCTAGCCTTTTCTCAACTATGTTAGGGTCGGCTTCCAGTCTAACCGGATGCAGCTGAATACCAGTATTTTACATGGAGCTACTGCCTATCTGACCTTCACAACCCAGTTACTGGGTAATACGATACCCCTTGGTAAGACTGATTGTCACTTTCAGGCTTCTGACGACCCGTAACGACTATCAAAGATCCACAAATGACAGCCGGGACCAACGGCTTAACGTGTTTCCGAGGCACGGAGAAGTCTTGGTATGTGAAGATGGACACCCATCCACGGACCAACCGCGGCAAGCGTAGCTTAACCTGGTCGTTCGAACCGTGCGGCTGTTATTACTTAGCCACAAGCCTCTCCCAGGGTATTATGAATATTAAATGATCTTAGAATAAAAGGTATAAGTACCTAAATTCGTGTCTTTGCTGTGATACCTGTTCATAATTTCTAATGTATACTTGTAAAGCGAACCCTTAAAACTCTTAACCCTTTAAAACCATTTTTCTCCCCTAGCAACATAATTATCAGTAACAAAATGTCCAAGGAGTTATTTCACTTTTACTACGCTTTCTACTCCTGCTCACTAAATGTTATCAGAAGCATAATATCAACAGTACCTTTACGGAGCTCGCCCAAACGTTTACTGTACGGTACATTACCGTTAGCACTTTTTGCCTTTTCTCCAAGACCACCTAAGTTTTTAACACCTTCGTTGGAGCAGCGGCTGTAATTTTTACAATCGCATTAATCACTTTTTTACTGATGTCATTCTTGGGTTTAACTTTTAACAATGGATGCTGTTACCATTGTTCGGATCTTTTGGTGCTTTTTGATAGTTTTTTGTGATTGGATTTCATGGTCTTGCTTCAATTATATCTACTTTAAGCCGCTTATCGGTTGATTTTGCTTCATTGCAATGAATTGAAGAGCTATAAGTCTCCTTTCTTTTAGTTCATTATCATGATTTCTAGTAGAAATAAAGAGAACCATTGATATAATCTGCGCCTAAAACTTAAAAGTACGTATAATAGCAATTTAAACGTCACCACTGCGTTCTACAGTTTTAAAAACAATAAAATTCCTCGGTATTATTATTCAGTCGCAGTCTGCAAATTATGCATGCCAGTATCGTACTTCATGTCAAACAATACCATGAGTAATAATACGCGTCTCTTTGTTGCAGGTAAGATGGAGGAAACCCTTTGTGCCTATTCTCTGCCTCCTTTCATTGCACCCTTCCTTTTTGCTCCCTTCCTATTTGGTTTGTTTTCGACCAACTCAAGAGTAGTTCTCGTACAGCCCTTATCACGTGACTTAACAGATGCAAGTTTAATATTAATTAATACAACCAAGTTATACTACATTTTAATTGCAAATGCAAACTACAATGTTCTGCATCTAAACACCTGTTTGTTTTTTTTTTGCAGACGCTTTTATTCAGTTTATCTCTGCCCAGTATGGAAACCAGGAAACCAGATGCTTTGCCATTCAAAAGAGAATTATTGTTGCTAGGATAAAATTGATGTTCATTCGTACCTACCAAAGATGATTTTAATCCTCGATAATCGAATATATTGAAACTCTTTCGAGAGCCACTACGATCGAATTTTTAAAAAATAACTTTGTGATGTCTACTTTCTCATTTACTTATAAATCAAGCGGATTAACTGCAAACAAATAAGAATATGATTGTATTAAAAATAAAACACATTTAAAATTTTTCGTTGCAGTGTTTAAAAGCAAACTGCTTTAGTTATAATTTTAAAGAAAAACAAACTTATACAGGAACTTTTTTTTTGTTTCCTATTTAAAAGCAGTGAGAAAACAAACAACAATTCACAAAATGTACGAAACGGTGGTCAGAATTTTTAAGTTTGCCCATATTGTCAGGACATACTGGGGAGTGGAGACTCATAGGAACGGTCTACGCTACGAAGTTTAGCCTCGAGGAAGAGAAAATTTGACCAGGGTAAATATTTTTCTATAATTTATACAGAGTGTTAACGTTTTCCTTTGAATGTGCAATAGCGCGGCCTATAATAATATGCAACAATTGAATGTCAAAAATTATATCTTATTAATTAGACCTTAATAAGATATAAGTAATTAATTAAGATTTAATTGTTTGAGGTGGCGCGGGAAAGAAGTTTCTGGAGGGACTTGGAAGAAGCCTTTGCCCAGCAGTGGGACAGTTTAGGCTAAACAAAAAAAATAAAATTAGACCTTAAACCAATTAAATATAGAAAAGATAACTATAATCCGCGCAGAACTAGTTGGCCGCGCCTTAGACATGTGAGCGGTGGGACGGAGGGGCGGGGACGCTTTGTCATTACTCCGTACGTGCGTTGCGAACTAGTGTTCGCCTAGTGGCAACCCCGCCGTCCCCACCTAAGGCGCGGGCAACTAACTCCGCGCGGACTATAGCATCTATTTCGAATTTGGTACAATGCTCGTATGTTAGATAAACGACTAGATCTAGTCGACGTGTGATGTTCTGAAATTAGGAACAAAGTTAGTAATTAACTTAAGGGCTCCTTCAAACAGGCAAGTCGCGCAACGGGCGGTGCCTTTGTGTCGCGCGCGATTATATCGCGTGTCGCGCCTGTTTGTAGGAGCCTTAATCATTACTTTCAGCGCTGTTTTGTATTTATGAAAATTAGGATATAATGTACAAATCCAATTTAATAGTGGTCGAGGTACTTATTTGTTGCAAAAGGTCGCATCATCAGGCCTCAAAATTTAACGTTAAATTCCAAGTCACCCTGTACATTACCGGTGTCACGTTCCCCTCCTGAGTCACGTTTCTTTTCGCTCAGCCAAATAAGATGTGTTTGCTGTCCAAAACAGGTCCGCGAAGGTCGACCGCTTCGGACATGTTCACGATCGAATCGAACGTTGCTTGAGAACCTTTGTCAAGTATCTATTCATTCTGATGTTATAATGTAGAACAAGGAACCATGAATAAAAATATCAGAACATTTAACCTCTTATGTATAGGTATGCTAATCGTTTCATAAAATGAAACGGTCTTTTAGCCGACTGGTCTCGTCAGGGTCAATTAGTCCACTCGAAGGGGGTATGCGTATAAATTCATAATACATGTTCAAACCGAACATTTGAAATCTCAACCTGCCCATGATTTACGGGTGCACAGAGCACGATTCCTTTTAAGCGTCGTCGTCGGACCGGTCGTTGGCTAACAAAAAGCTCTGTGAATGTATTGCTCTGGCACAAACGGTGGGAAGCTTCTCACGACTCTTCGGGGAACTGGCTTGGCATGCTCCGTAACCACAGATCCCCACCCTGGTATATTTACGTCACTTGGTCTGCTTTTTACGTTATAAAGTAATATAAAGTCAAAGTTATATATTTCTGGTTCTGACTACTAACTGATAATTGGTTACTACGAAAACATGCAAAAGGGTCAGTCATTATGGTCCTCTAATTGTTGTGATGAATAAGCAATATTCTTGAGAACAGCTTCTATATTAATATTATTTGGTTGGACGAACAGAAATATGACTTCATCACGGTTGGAAAGATCATACAATTGTCACGTTAAACATATTAAGTAGAACTTCTTGATACATTACAATGACTGTATCTGAAAATAATATATTGCGCAACGTATACTTATGAACTATGCAAATTCTAACTTCATATGTCACTGTTGAGAGAAAGATACGGAAATTAACACGGACAAGTAAAACTACGGAGTTTAATTGATATGACGTAAAGCTTGGGAATCAAATGCTAAAATGAGACTATTGTCAGTCTGGAAAAAAGTCGAGTGTTTCGGCGTGTAATTGATGTAAGATTTTCCACTTGGTTCACCGCATACAATGGTCTGCGGGAACATTTAGCGCATTCGCAGGCGCCCGCTCCGCGGGGTCGCTTCGTGAGAATTCCACCGTCTTACGACTTCATTTCAAACTGTTGCCAACTTGTACAGTTAGGTTAGTTTTGCACTTTAATGTGCTCGTCAATGATTTTTGTATTTGAGTGTAGTTTCCTTTAGACAAGTTTGATTGTTTTATTAACGTCTTAAACATCACCCCCCTTATTATAAACGTCGCTTATAGTTGAATAATGATTAGCGTTTGTTTACTTAACCATACATATAAATGAATACCTAATTCTAAACTTGTATAATTGAAAGGACTTTTTGTAACGCTACAATTTCAAATATTAAATTTTAACCTGCAGTTTTACAAGAACTTTGATTACTGTCTGTTCTTGATTTACAAAGGGACTTCCATTTTGAATTTTACTACACTGCAACTTGGTGAGATCGTGTATTTATTTGATTAGACCGGTTCTATAATAGTGTAATTCTCTTACAATCTGCAATTTTTTATGTGTTTTTCGAAATAATTGCTAGATAACTTATTTCGTAAGATTATTAGTATATCTGATATTTGAAGACTCGTTAGTTTTCGTGAATTTTAACGAATCTAATGAAATAAGATATTGTTGAAATGATGATGATTGTTCAAATGTAAGTGTTACTTCAATTTTATATCGTTTTATATTGAGCAATAGATTATCGTAAATGGTCCTATCTACACTACAAGACCAGTGCACACCATACTCGATATACTCGTAGTACAACATCGTATAGCCTCATCACAGTCCAGGGCTGGAAAATACTGGAAATAGGAATCTTCCTGTTACTCGGAAGCAAGTAAAATCGATACACTGTGGTTAAATATCGTCTCTTATAAAATAGCATTCTTAAAAGTTAAATCTAACCACATTTTGCCGAATTTTTTACCAAATGTAGACATTTGGCAATAGGATTAGGCAAACGTGGTTAGTTTTCTATGAATTACAAAAACCTTTCACAAGATACAGGTAAGCCCCACAACACGGTATGTATTAATAATTCGATGGAATTAAATGATTCATGTAAAAGGAAAATTGTATTAATAACAGGTTTTAACCTTAAAATACTGTTTTTAGAAGTATTGGTGTCATCAGGAACAACGGACAAGTGACGTACAATGTGAAGCATGCTATTGGTATTGGTATTGATACCATGTTGCTGAACAAACTGTGCTGTTGTAGGTACTCCTACCATCATTAGAACTGGCGATGATGTCACTTAATGATAATTACGAGTGCAATTGCATGAAAGGTAGGAACATCTCGAGTGCGTGCAAATTATTGAAAGCTAATCGATTCCTTAATATTAAAATCTAATTTGGTCGGAACGTGATTTGAATATGTCCTTAGGTTAATAGTGTAGGTAGGCGCTATAAGGATGTAGGAAGATTGAAAGGCAAATGCACCAAGAACATTCCAGGATCAGGAAAATACAAAAGGAAAACGGTTTTTGGATCACGCTTTGTGGCCCGTACTTACTATAAAATTGAAATTATATAGGAATCACTCTGACTTCAATTGCAATATAAAATAACATACACCGTAAATGAAAATCTATGGCCATTATAAAAATGGGGACACCTTGCAATTTTATTCCGCGTAAATATGGATTATCTCTTGCGTTCGGTTTAACGACCATTCCAACAAAATATATGATTATGTTCCAAGTTAACCAACATTGCGCCGTAATAAGGTGCACTGTATAGAACATGGTACCAAATTTTAATGATTGTGTAGTGTCCTAAATAAAACGAGAGACTCGCGTACACACTAGCTCTAAAGTGTCATTGGTAGCGACGCGGCAGCTAAAGATGGCGGCTAGTGACGTCACCGTGCGTTTCCTTTCACGTCACCTTAACCTTGACATTTGAATTTGATTCTAGAACGTGTCGCCGTACGGTGACCGCTCATCCGAAACGCGTTGCATAATTACTGGTGCTCTTCGAATACATGTTACACGAGTTTATTGATTGCTGTAACATGATTTAAGTTTAACTATGGTGGCTGCGAACTGATTCCTTTTCCGTCTAGTTTCATTTTCAGGGAATAGACTTGAAGGCTATTTATTAACTTCTCCAACATATAATTATAGTAAAAAAAGTTTTTTTAAATGGAGGTATAAAATCTTAAATATCCATTATTATTTCTGCGTTAAATTTTACTACCGGAAGCAAATGCCTAATAAATAAAAAAGAATTTTATTTCCTGACAGTTCGAGATTCTATTCAGATAATAGTCACAGGAATTTTGATTGAACAGCGTTCGCAGAACTTAACTTTGTCCTGGGATCCAAAAAGCACTTAAAATATAAGATCACACAGATCTATCACCGAAGTCTCATATGGTTTTGACTACAATCATTCGTCTGAAGAACCGTGTCTATGTAGACAATCAAACTAAGTTAGTTCTGGTGTTGTAACTACCGGCCATCGAATATCTGTCCCGGAACGAATTGTATCCAGAAAACATTCTGATGAAGTGTTTATAACATCAAAAGAGTTAGCTTGACGAGCATGACGTCCTGTTTCTTGTCTGTGATAGTATTGTGGTCGTTACAAAGCTGTGGAGCCGTTAAACTTTATGTAGCTTCCTCAATGTCCTGCTGTCTATGCGATTGGACACACCAAATATTTTATAGTAGGTAAACGTTTAGAAACATTATTTATTTTAATTTCTGATCCAATTATACCTTTTATTGATGTTGTGTTTTCCGCATTGTCTCCTCCAGCTTGTCTTTTTCTTGTCGTTAGATTATCAGGGTTAGAAGTTATTCTTCCTCCATTATTGTGTGGGATTGCAGAACTCCGAGAACTCCAGAAGCAAAGAAGTGCAGGGTGATGGTAGCTAGACATATATTTTTCGAAACTTTAGACCTTCAATTCACGACTTGAATCTAAATGAAACTTTTACGTCTTCAAAGGGTTATTTCCTCTTCGGTTTTACCGTTTCCCACTAGATTACAAACTTTAAAGATACTACTTATGTTTGTAAGTATAATTGAAGTTAGTCTTGCGTAACTCCCCCAATATGTGAACGTAAAGACATTATATTTAAGTTTTTTTTAGTTAATGCGCCTTTATTGATGTACTTTTTAGAAGTATTTAGGATGGAATATACTTACATTTGTTTACCTTCAACTACGGACCATATTAATTAAAAGCTATACACAAATAATAAACTGATAAACTAAAACATTTTTTCTCTAACGAACGTAAGGAAAAAGGCAACACTTTGTAGGTATGATTACGTATTGCTGTTGGCACAGTATAAATAAAGACATACAGTACGTCGTCTTCATACAAACGGACGAAACGCGAGCTATACCTACGCGCCTCGACCACGGCATCCGCTCAGCATGCAGACAGTCGCGACTGTGCTGCAGTGACGAACGGACGGTGTGTTGTTTTTTTTAACAATAACCGCGCGATTTTTTCACTAAAAATAAGTTCAAGTACATATTTAATATGACGAGTAGGCTATATTGTGCTGTTTTTGGTTGCATGAATTCGTCAATAACGCATCCAGAGATAACTTTTTTTAGATTACCTGGAAACTCTGAAAGGTAAGACTATAAAATAATTTTACTTACTTGTAGGTAAGTACATAATGTGTGTATTTTTAATGGATAAGTATTTCATTTTATCTCCCGAAAAAAAGATGTCTGGATTAATAAATGAAGTGAATAGAGTAAAGGAAAGTGATAAACACGAGTGAGGTAGGTAGTACAAATAAAATTCAAAATTTGTATATTAATGTTTTTTTAATCTTTCCTATCATCGTCCTATCCTTAACAGAATAACACAGATTGGAAGAAGTTAAATAGCAAACATGTATAATATAAAAATTATAATTAAAATAATCTGTTCATTGAAGTAATAAACATATTTAAATTAATGAGTGCAAACAAAAGCAAATTTATCAATTAAATTGTAGATTTCATTTCACTCCTTCCTCCTTTCGTTCCTCCTTCTTTCCTCCTTCTCCTTCATTCATACAAAATATTAATAATTCAATAAAAATAATTAATTTTATTCATAAAAGTATGCAATCATTTCATTAATGTTTTGTTATGATGTTGTCACGTTAAACTATCGTCCGTAAATCGACTTTACAGACAACCAATTTTTTTCTAGTATTATTCATACACACAGTACAATAAACAACTATTATTAATAATAAAAACCACGTCTTTACTTTGAATTATACAAACTAACAAAACACACATGCCCCGAGGTTTTAACACAAGCGTACCTACCGTTTAATGATTCATGAACCGCCTATAACTACCTACCTCACTCGTGTTTATCATTTTCCTTTACTCTATTCACTTCATTTATTAATCCAGACATCTTTTTTTCGGGAGATAAAATGAAATACTTATCCATTAAAAAGACACACATTATGTACCTACCCACTAGTAAGTAAAATAGTCTTACCTTTCCGAGTTTCCAGGTAATGTAAAAAAAGCTATCTCTGGATGCGTTATTGACGAATTCATGCAACCAAAAACAGCACAATATCGCCTACTCGTCATATTAAATATGTACTTGAACTTATTTTTAGTGAAAAAATCGCGCGGTTATTGTTATAAAAAACAACACACCGTCCGTTCGTCACTGTTGCACAGTCGCGACTCCGAGCCGCCTGAGCGCACACGGTGATCGAAGCGCGTAGGTATAGCCCGCGTTTCGTCCGTTTGTATGAAGACGACCTACTGTATATATTATTACCGTGACCGAACTGACTGATAATGTTATTATTTTTCCAACTACCCACAGCTTGGTAGGTTTTAAATTATAAATGCAAACGTCAATGGAGTTTTATTAATTCATTATTTGCTTTGTAGAATTGATAAACATGCAACACGTTTGTGTAATTAAATAAGGAAAAATTCAAATGAACTGGTTACGGTTTTAAAAGTTACGATAGGTTTATAAGTTAGGGGATTACATTGCTGATAAAAATGCCTGGCTCAATGCTGGTCCTGCTCCAGAACAACAACTAATAAATTGATTAACACTTGAAAATACTGATGGAGCTGCTGAAGATTGTAAGACTATCTTTGCATTGTATAAACTCAATTTCCTTTGTATTGTATAATTGCATAGCACAGATATGAGTTCTATGTATATACCTACTATTTACCGGGTAATATATCTTTCATTGACTTGAATGTACCCTGGTGGCTGATAGTATGTCATGCTCACACAAATGTCTCGCTGACGGTGGCGTGTGTGTTGGATCATTTAGCTCCCTTCAAAATGGTTGAGCTGAATGGTGCTGATCTATGCGTCATGTTCGTGAACGGGCGCCGTCAGTTGGGGCTGGTCATCATTTAGCTGCCTCGGCTTATTTTTAATTAATTTATTTTTGGATTGTTTTGTTACTATTTGCTGTACTCTGGACGCTTTTAACGCGTACGTCTTTTTACATCGTTCTCACACATAATTATAAATTCAACATTAATGAACAAGGCAACGTGGCAATGCTGCCAGTCTTTTGGGCACGTTTCCTGTTGACAGCGATGCGGATGAATTTTTCGATGCCCTTTGATTATTTCCCCTCCTTTTTATTTACTTGTACATATTATTATTATTACATTAATGATGTAACTAATATTTTTGTAAAAATATAATTTAAAAGAGTGTCTATGGAGTTTCTTGCCCGTTCTTCTCCATAGGTACCTACGCTTTGGAATGGGCAACTAGCTTCATATTTTCTGACTGACCGACTTCTTGACAATTCAAAAATGCCTGTAAATGGTTTAATTGAAATAAATTCTTTGAGTTTGAGTTTGAAAACTACTGACCAACAATATTTTTTTTACATATCCTGGCACTACGTGTTGGTTATGTTATATTACTACTAGCCTGATAGCACAAACGAAGGCTATCTCGAAACCACTGAGGTCCAGGGTCTACAACATGCTCGTAACGTGTACGTTGTTTACAAAAGTTCAATCATTATTATGATAACTCAGTATCAACGTACACTTACGTATTATGTTTTGCTAAGATAGGGGGGGTCATCAATTATCTTCTGTTTGTTTGTACTTGGTGGTGCTGTGGTGCAACGTTTATTTTGAGCTCATTGTGATTGCGTGTTGTCACAAATAGGCATATTTCGTAAGTGTCAGTAAATTACTGATTGGTATACTCAATGATTTTTTGTTCTACATGGCAGTGTCTCAAAGAGTTTGTATGCCTTCTCTCTCTCTCTCTCTTTTTCTCTTTACTTTCGTCACCAGTCAGTTACTATCAGTGTCGCTAGCACACAATAAGGCGTTTGCACTCTAATTTAAGATCACTTGTTACTTATCTCCCATTAACCGACATTGCAAATGTGTTGACAGTCTACATATTATAATTATTTAAATATTTAGGATACTTATCAACCTGACTCTGCGGATTTAAAATCATGTGAAAACCATCGAGGATGATCGATCGGTCGTACTAGCATGTCATGTACTAATAATTTAGTACTTGTACAAAGTGAGTTGGAGCCATCAAGATAATGTCATTATGTTGATATAAACATTGACAAGTCATCTAATGTGAGATTTATTATATCTAGTGCAATGCGTCAGACTCAGTTCGCCGGATGGAAGCATCTCCGGGGGGATGCGCTTCCATTAGCTTCGACGCCTGCCACAGTTCCACAGCACAGAGATCGCACGAAGAAAGGGGTCTTCGCGCAGACTTACTCTGGCTGTGTGAGGCTTACTCATTACTATATATGGGATTGAATAAAAGCGCATTTTCACGTAACCTATTCACTCAACTCCCAAAGAAGTGCAGGGTATATAATTTGGGACATATCATTTTTCGAAACTTTAGACCTTCGATTCACGACTTGAATCTGAAAGAAACCTTTACGTCTTCGGAGGGTTCTTTCCTCTTCGGTTTTGCCGTTTCCCACTAGATAACAAACATTAAAGACTAATGTTTGTAAATATATTGAAGTTAGTCTTGCGTAACTCTCCCCCAATATGTGAACGAAACTACATATCTTGATATTCGAACTGTATAAAGTTCTATGACTGGTGTAGCCACTCATACCGATTGACGCAAACAAATACCTAGTGTCGAATGATATTTTTAATCGTATTTTGAACATGACAATGATTGCTCTATATGTATCAGATCAGTGATGTATTGTATACGTTTTGAAATAGTACATAAGAGGAAAAAAAGAACACGTCAATGTATTGATAAAGCAAATGGAGATTAAACACGCAATAGAGGTCGTAGAAATAGGTTGAAGTGACAAAAAACATTGGTATTGATAATAAATGCTAGTGGTCGTATGACGTAACGTAACAATGGCGTGGAACCTCTAGATTGGATAGTTCTTTGTTCTATCGGTTACACTTGCCGAGCTTGAATGTGTAGCAGTTCTAAAAATAGACTTCAATTAAGCTTCACGGAGGGGTTTCCATGTATACTTAATCTACAATCTTGCTTTTCAGAAATAAGTGATGGAACTACTCGGATCTCAGACGGACGCTACTTCAAGTGGCCTGCTAATATCTTCGAATAGCATGCTCCCAATAATGCTGCTTACGCTTAGTACATTTTGATGTCACTGTTGGCAAAACAAAAGCGCTCACCGATGAGTTGTAATAACTTTCCGTAGTATTTACGTGTAACAACAGTAGATAAGATTAAAAGTAGGTAAAGTGGCTATCTCACCACCTCGTGTAAATCGAAGGATTTCGTACGTTATGAACGTACTGCTTTACGAGTGGCACCTAGATAATATAATTTAATGACAAATTGTGACGCAAGTTATTAAGTGCTTTGCCTAATACCTTCTTTAGAACGTCTGGAGTATGTTATGATAGCATAGCAATAATGACAACAATTCCATCCTTGAAAACTTTATATGTCCTGTCGATGTCGGTTGCATGTTACCAGTTTCCATTGTACTCTATCCAATGCTAATGTTACATTGTTACTGCTCATTGCGCTCTCCGTTTGGTTCCTGCACTTTCTTCTAGTAGTCTTCTTCTTTTTTTTGTCATATATGTCTTATACACATCGTCATTGTACTAGACTAAATCTTGGGTTGAAATTCTAAGTATATTGCTTGTGTTACTCCTTTGAACTCGTGTGATTCTTCACGAGTTAGAGTTATAGCCATTCAAAATTAGTGTACATACCTAGTAAATATGTACAAATTTCAAAACAGCACGCTGCTCATACACGTTGATAATGTGTGAGTGTTGACTTCACTTCAACAAACAACTGATAAATTGATATCGTCGCTATCGCTATCAGCGTGATAACAGTTGACAGCCATTTACGATCCAATGTAACGGAATTTGCTCCGATAAATAATCATCTCTATTTGTAGAAAAGAACACGGTCCTGGAAAATCAATTGGACATAATTATACTTTTGTTTATACAGCTTTATTTAGTTTTCTCTGCAAAAAATATTATGAACAAGGTTGAGTTGTATATCGCAATCGTTGATGTACTTGCCGTATTTATTAATTACCTACTAATCAGTTTTATGGACATGTAGAGTTCGTTATTTCTGTGATACCTACATACTAATTAAAATTTTATATTACTTAATATTTTAAAGCAGGTATCTTTGTGGTTTCTGTAATTTGTTGCCTTGTCCTTAGAGGCGCTTATTAAAACAACAAATACCAGATGTACGTACGATTGACGTCAATTTGAATGTGTCGCTATGAAATCGTTTTATTTTCCTTATATACTCAGCAACATTAAGAAAAACTCTTGGGCGAAAGATCAATCACAGCAATGACTCGTTTCATTATACCTATACACATGCCGTACGTCTACTATGCGAATTGATTATTATCACCATTAAATAGCGTGAGTTTACTTTCCAGTCGTGTTACTTCTTCATGTATAGTTAATATAATTGCTGCAGCATAAGCAGCCCTCGCAGTGCTCTAGGTCGCGCACTTACTTCAATTATTTTCATAGTAATAGTCTGACAGCCATCTTGATTGATGAGCAGCCCATTGACGTCATCGGTCACAGCAACGTAAATGAATTACATAATCTTCTATTTCTCTGAAATTATCAACTTTGTTACTTTATCACGCGAATGTTTTACTTATTTCCTTTTTTTGAATCATTAACAGAAATGCCTCTGTTAGAATTCGATCCTTTGCAATAAACAACATTTTAACAACGTAACGTCTATTTTTATCCGATTAATGCGAAAAACATTGCAATTTAAACTTGTTATCAATGCGAGATAGAGTTAATTGGGTGACCTCGTCGTCGGCGATAACGCTCACCCCGGAGATTCACGATTGTTTTGTAAATACATAACGGGTCCGCTTCGACTCGATAAGGATACGCAATCGTATTCGTGGCTCATAGTACACGCGTTACGTAGCAGGCACGCTTGTTGATGCGTTTAACATCACAGCATTAAGTACCGCTTTTCAAAACTATTTGGAGAATCTTCAAAAAATACTACTTGCTTCATAAAACCTACTCATCCTACTACAGGTTTTTACCGAATGCTTTGAATTCTAGTTCTAATAGTGTAGTTTAGTCTACAGTGAGTTCATCAACCAATCGCTTATCATGTCGTGTGTCTAACAGTTATTACCCATCAAAATCGAATTCATCCATCTCATACAAACTAACAAAAAAGTATATTTCATCATCTCCCGCATCATCCTCTGATTCAACTGCAGTATCAGTATCTTCCCTGAAAGTCGCGATCATGGAAACATTGTATCATAGGTATTATTGGCACGTATCACACATTTCGCTTCAACGTACCTATATTATCATCAACTATCGGTTTGAAATTATCTGCGGTTATCTGTCGCATGTAAACATCCGGTTATACGAAATCACACATCAATATAGCAAATATAGTCAGTTACGTATTTAGCTGTATCGCAATGGAAAGTTCCTGCGGAGCGCAGCCGGCGATGATAGTGCTTATCGAACACGCATGGCCGACGTGTGAGCGGTCGCCCGCGCCCGCGCTGGTCTCTGTGACAACACACCGTTACTAATTATATTGTTATTTAGAAATTATTGCTTGGTAACTTGTGACGACTTATGATCAAATTTTGATCATGATTCAGAATATTATAAAGACAAGAGATAACCCCTGACAGCCATAGGTACTGCTGTTGATGACAAATCATTTACTACCTATGTACGTAGAGTTACCCTGAACACCATTTAAAGTTTTACCTATGACAAATTATAACTAACGGTACAAAGCCCCGTGAATCCCAAATTCCATGAAGTGAACGCGACGATTCCTGACCGTCTGAGGTGTCATATGAATAACAACTATGAAAGAATGTCCACTACAGCATAAACTCGTTATGTGATCCGTTACGATAATGTCGAAACAGGGTTCTGGGAAAAGGCGTGTGCAATGACAACACGGTTCGTAATGCGATGAGCTCACGACACTCGTAAAATTTTACCAACTCTACCATTTTCACCCTTATTACCTTGTAATAAGAACGGTCACGACTGGCGCTTGCAAAACGTGTCCGCAATACCAGATGGAATTTTAGCTGTTTACGTTCTTGAAAAATAGTTATTAGGTGTGACGTGAGTGTCAAAAAAGGTCTCTTACATATACATATAGGGTTATTGGTAAAACATTAATAACCTCTTAAGAGATCATTGTACTCATCATTATGAACAACTTTTACTATGGGAACAAACCTGAAATCGCGAAAAAAAAAATCTGCTGTTCCCACATTTTGACGAGTCATACGAACATAAATGTAGGGAACAGCAGATTTTTTTTCGCGTTGTCAGGTTTGGCCCAATACTAAAAATTGTCCATAATGATGAGTACAACGACTTCTTAAGAAGTTGTTAATGTTTTACCAATAACCCTGTATAGTGCCTGATACTAAACTTAGTACGCGTTCTATTTGGTTCGAACGTAACATCTGTTTTTCTTGCAACCAGTTTTAGTTTATTTCCTGATCTACTACCTTGTTTTTCTTACTGGTGGATTTGACTATTTTAAGATTACTGAGAACTGTACGATTTTTTGCAAGTAAACAAAAACCATCGTAGAGTACTTCTCCGTATCGATTCTCCCTCACAACATTTTGGTACAGCCACAACAGCTGCAGCTGCTGGCTGATCTGACTTGCAATGCTCTTGTTCAAATCTAACGTAGACTAATAGTCAAGTGATTAAGATGACAACATCGACAACATCGACAACATCCCTGACTGTTGTAGTTATGTAACCAACTGTTTATATGAAACAGAGATAAAGCTAGTGGCCTCACTCACAACATTACACTATACTACGCTGATAACGTTTGTTCTAGAACTTCTTGACATCTGTGTTTGTGTACCCGTAAAATATTATAAATACTATCAGATTATGCTTATCAACGTCTGTCGATTATATTTTAAGGACGGAATAAAGTTGTTTTTATAGATTTACTGCGAAGTATTTCTCTGAGATATTGTGTTTGTCGATTATAGAATCTACGGTAATATTTTGTTTTTCATTCAAGCTTTCTATAGCCAAAAATACGTAATCAATTTTATCAAATTTAACTTTTGATGAAATTGATTACATTTCTCCACTCTTTGTCACAACGCATATCCTTGTACTCTTTCATCATCGACCAGCAACAAATAATTCATATTACATCACTACATCGATTTCCTGAGAAGGGCACAAACACCTGATACATGCACACCAATAACGAATGATGTTATTATCCCACAATACTGAGGGTGACCTAACGAAGGTTAGCTAGTTCCCCCAGCAGATCTAGATTACGTTATCATCATCATTCTCTTGTCCTTATCCATGTCAATTATCTCTATCCTTGTCAATTTAGATACCAGACAGTACCACCTATTTTATTTTATGCCATCTTCAGATCTCTCTCGAAGAAATGCTTAGATCACAAGAACATGCAGATGCGGAGTGGGTGGACATTTATATTTATGGCAAAGCATAGCAGTGTCACTATCAGACAACTTGCTTAGCAAATAATATAATGCACAAATAATATATTGAAGATTGTGAGGCTGAGAATGACAAAATCTAAAGTTTCCTGAGTAATATCTCAAACAAGAAATGCCAATAATATTCTTATTATGCGCGGAACCGGAACACCAAAGGTTGTAGTGATATGTGTATTTTCAAAAGTATGTTCTGTACATTGTGGAACCCAAAGGTAATCTCGCCGTCCAATGGCCTTGCAAAAGTATGATAACTTATATAAACCAATAAAAGCAGCAGAATCTTAGGCATATTACAAACAAACTTTTGTCCCTCGAAGATTTTGAAGATTGTCCTAAGACAACTTCCTTTGTATGCAGCTACCGAGTAACACACATTACCAACAATTTTTCCGCACGGTACGCAGAATAAGACATTGGATATCAAGCGACAGCCATGACACAATGTGAGCATACTACATGATGTTTACGCCGAGGTCATCAATCAGCGCTGTTTACCTACCTACAGCAAAAGTTCATTGACGCCTCAGTTAGCTCTTTGTTGGATGATTTTATTATGTGCAATGATTGTTTATACAATCAAAAAGTTTTACTGATGCTGCTATTAAATTTTATCGAGGGCATCCCTGCCTTGTTGGAAATTGACAGACTTAATGATCGCATAATATTCATAAACTTAATATCGTACAATTTGGGGTGATTGAGGGCATTTCTGCTTTGGGCTTGATAATGGAAATCCATCAAGATATTTTTTCGTAATATTAATAAACTTATTAATATTATTTTCTATCTCATTATTAAAATTGATTGAATAACAAAATAGCACTCCCCTTAATGTATTATTGATTTAGATTCGAAATGTGGTTGTCAGCGCCAAAGCTAGTATCGGCCACCCACTTTAGGATTCCTTCTATGGTTTCTGATAACACACAAAAAATTACTTATAAGAAAGCAACTGCTCAGCCACCAATTCTCTGCACCTATCGAGCCGCCATTGCTTGCTAGGATTTTGCGTGTTTGCATGATGATTTGCATAGTAGCTTAAATATTTGCCTGAATACTTGCTGTTATGCTTGCATGCTTTCCTGTACTTGCTTAACCCATAAATTCTCAACTCCAGAAGCCAAATGCTCAGACACGGCACCAATAGAGTCATCATTTCTTTCTTGGTTTCCATCTTGTGTGTTTGCTTACTTAATCAATAATCACATATTCGCTAACATGCTTGCCTGACTACTTGCATTTTTGCTTGCTTTTATGTTTACGTGCTTGCTTGTTTTCCCATATAATATATACTCTGTTGGTTGCTTGTATATCTTAATATGCTTACTTGCATGTTTTTAGGCTTTATATTGACTAGCTGCGGCCCGCGCTTTCACCCGCGTAAATGTCGATCCCGTGGGAATATCGGGATAAAAAGTAGCCTATATCTTAATCCAGGGTGTCAGCTGCCTCCATACAAAATTTTATCAAAATTGGTTCAGGCGTTTGAGTGTGAAGAAGTAACAAACATATAAACACTCACAAACTTTCGTCTTTATAATATAAGTGTGATGTTTGCTAGGCCGATTTATTCTTGTTTATATGCCTCATTTTTGCTGTCTTTCAATATGTTGCTTGATTGCTCAAACGGTCGGTACATTATAACGATGACTTAATACATTATAATAATATGTTTACCGACATTATTTTTAACTCAAATTTTATTTTTAATGATAATAACATTATACCTAATTAAAATGAAACCAATGCAACATATTATACTGGGTGAAATATACCGTTTCATAAAGCAATACAAATCAATCGCTGGCAAGCAGTGCATTCAATTCTCCTGCAATCGTACCCGGCTGTCAACCACACTTTCCGTTCCCAGAGAGGATGCGTCTATTTGCGTACCGACAGACACACCACGTTATCACTTATCGCAGTTATTTGCATTCTGTAACGCCGTGTGGCGCTAGCCTTGTATAAAAAATCATACATGTTTTTCTAAGATACTCGAGTTTTGACAAGGTTTCTGCTTCATCATCATCACCATCATCATTAAGCCGAAAGACTTCTTCCTACATCCGTGTTTCTGTTTATAAAGTCGCAAGCAGACGTATGTTCTTTGTCTGCACTCAATATTTTATCAGTTTACTACATAAAAACAACTTTAAATTACTAATCTACATAATGTGTCTGACTGATGTTATCCGTTAAAAATATCATTGAAACAAGTGAGTTAAATATAGCCACAATTCCAATATTAATTTGAAGGTCCTGCGACACTTGACGCTTACCGTTTTTGGTCCTAGTACGAGTACCTACACGCGCTCACGTAACTTGGTTATCGAGGCACAATTCGACACCGCCGCACAAGGCCCCGCTGTCTACCGAGCCTCTGTTTACAAGCACTTATTTACTTTAGCGAACTATGGATTTCCTGTTACACTTATCATATTACCTGGTATAGCGAATCGATAAGTTCTGCTGACATGGATGGGTGCGCCAACCAATATTACCCACGTGTTTTTCACCTTGCCCTCATAGTGAATACCTACATACAGAAGGTTATGTTTTTGCTTCCTCAAAACTTGCTCGTACGCTAAATGTCATGGACTTATCGAGACAATATAATTAACTGACGTTTGGTTATATGGTTATATTATACATGGGCTGATAAACTGGTATTTTTTAAACTAGAAGTAGCCAGTCAAATTAAAGAGGTCACCTAAAACACTATCTACTGATATTCGGAAAGTCTTTATAGAACTTCATATTGATCATGCTGTCTGTATTGGTAACTTTCTATGTCCGCCTGACTCATAATTGACCAATTAATACTAAAGCTATGTTGCCCAGGCCCATGTTACATAAATAAATAGTAATGCTCGTTACATTAATTGATCGAAATATTCATATTCGTCGCAATACTTCGTCATTAAATTAAACAATATGGAATAAATAACACATTTATCCTTTTTAGTCACCATTAGTCGTGTTCAGGGAAAAAGTGGTGTTTCCATTCTTTGCAAAACAGGCAAACCGCAGAATAAACCTAATCACTATGACCCACAACAACTAGCGGTTTCAACCTACATCATTACGTAAATATCTTGTAAAACGCTAACTAACTAAGAAGTTGTAGACATTGTTTTTCCTGCCATTAATTGCCTTCCATTTGAAATACCTATGTATATACATTTAAATAATTTGGAAGACAACATACGTATGCGGCATCTGACCAGATATGATGTGTTGCCGACACATAAATCTGGTCAGATTCCGTTGGTCATCACTCATCACTTCACTTGAGAAATTTTAAGTTTTTTAGTTACATATTATTCAGCACATTCCTGTTGGAGATTTCAATTCTTGATTTGCAACACCAACATTAAATGTAAAACATCATGTAAATAGTGGCAACACTATCCCCTTCCATCTGCGACACTGGTACAATATAGACGTGTATTACTTGTCTTGTCTCAATTATTATTCTTCCTCGGCACCAACATACCAGCACCTCATCAGCCAGCTACCATCCACCTAAAAGCTACACATCAGTCCTCCGACAATTCCATATCCTTTACAACATAATCATGTTAGATAGTTTATTTGTGTATGCTATCATACTATGTAACTTCCCAAGATCATTGCATATTTACATCGTCAGCATGTGGATTATAAATAATTATGATTCTATTAATCATTGTCATGTGGTTTTCCTACAAACTACATGTTATGTTTTTAGGGATTCCCGGCGTAGGTGATTTATGAAATAAAAGAAATAAGTCTATAAGTGGTAATGAAGTAATACTGGTAGAGTAGGTACTGAGTACTGTGCTCTGACATCGCCCTATTTGTTCTGAAGGTGACATGAAAGGTGTACGGCCGGGTTAGTTCACGAGAACCAGGCCAAGGATCCTGTGACCCGGTCGACGGGCCCCGGCTATTGATCTCCCAGCTGCAGATGCTGCGCCCACCAACTTTGCAACAAACTTAAATGTTGAAAATAAAATTAAACTTGTTGTCCCGTGTAATGGAACTAACTCTGCTAATGGTGAAGTTATGCCGCCTAGAGAAATTGTTAATTGTGTTAAATGAAGACAAAGTTTAACATTTCTAAGGATTGTTAAAATACTTATGATTTACATTCCATTCGCAAGAAGCTGGCAGTATCACAACGGTAATATTTTCTCATTGTTTGTCTTATGTCTTTTAGTATATTCTTGTATTTATGTATATTTGGAATCCGACACCAACATAGTTGGAAAAAGGCTAGGCAGATGATGATGATTTATATGTACATATTATGTAACAAGCTTGCTCGCGACTTCGTTCGCGTGAACATACATTTTCGAAATTTTTAGAGGAAAGTACGAATTCCTCTAAAAATTTCGAAAATGTTTGTTTATGATCTTTGTCATTTATTTATATAAATAAGTATTCGGGCCAATTTTTAAGTTTATAGATCAAAGGGATCAGATTTTTCAAATAAACTGCATCCCCGCTTTTGTAACTTTTTGAGTAGGTACTCCAACGATGGTTGGTCCCATAGAAGTTTTTGATCAGTATTAGAAACAGGATCGATTGGCATCAAAAAATGTTTTTGTGTAAAACGGCTATTGTCTTGCTAACTGTATTTTTTTTTGAAAATCTGTGATTGGGGATCAAAATTCCATAAAAAATTATGGATAGTCTCCTAAGACCATTTTCGCGTAGCTGCAACGGATAAGGTACTTCCCCTTACTGCCCCGCTGAAAGTTTCCACCTTGTATAGATTAGGTATATATTATATTCATAGTTTTAATACGTTTATGTGTATCTTTATATTTAAAATATTTATTCCTCAATTTTCATGATTGCACCTACCACTGTTTGTCTCTACATCACCAAAAGGTTGACTGGCAGAAAATGCCACGGAACAGATAATAAGGTCTTAGAAAATAAGGCCTTATTATCTGTTCCGTGGAAAATGCCTATGGCATTAAGTCCGCCTCTGTACATTTATGTGCTAGAAGTATTAAATAAATATATGAAGGTGGTGAATAATTATGTGTTATAGTAAAAGTAAGTAAAAAGTTGTGTGTGTTATAGTAAAAGTTTTAGATGTTAATGTCTTGCATTTGGTTTCAAACTGACGAATGTATAAATGAAGTAGTCTAGCCTGCTATAGCAACAACAGTTACAAAATATGTATCATACATATCAAAAAAATCTTGATACCTGCATAATATACGTATGCATATATTCATTTCTCACGGTCCCCTAAACCGACAGCTGTGTGATAGGTGTGACAACAAAAAGTAGATCAACAGGTAGAGGCCTTGGCGAAATAGGCAACGGGGCCAAGGATGTAGGCACCTCTGTCCCGGCTGCTTCGCCTAATGGGCTCTTCATCGGGAGGCACAAGGCTCCTGGATTCCTTGGTTTGTTTTGTTTTTTTCGTCTTTGGTAATTTGAATTAATCATTCTGAAAACAATCTTATTGAGTGCTGTACACATAACTGTAATACACAGAACCATAAGATGCGCTGAATTATGTAATAATCATTACTTTATTATATACTAGCAGCGCCCCGCGGTTTCACCCGCGTAAGTTTCGATCCCGTCGAATATAGGAATAAAAAGTATCCTATGTGTTAATCCAGGAAATGGTCTATCTATGTGCCAATTTTCATCCAAATCTGTTCAAAACGGTTTACGCGTGATTGAGTAACAAACATCCAAACATCTTCACAAACTTTCACATTTATAATATTAGTAGGAAGTAGGATGTTTACAGTCATTTTTCATGGCACTAATGAGCAATAATATGTTGTTTGAAAATTTAGAAAGTTAAGACAGTTCAATTTGGAATGCCGGAAGAAAATGTTGAAGACAAAGACGAGAGAAAAAATTTCATACCTACTCACTGAATTGTTTGTGACGAGTAAACATCCACTCATCGGTGTAGTACTCCAAGAAGGAGAGGTTGCGAGGCTAAGGACCGGGTCGCGACAAATGAGGCCAAGAATCCCCCGGGCGCAGGCTATTGATCCTTCGCCACGGGATGGGGAAAACACACGAGACAGCTGCACTTCCGGAAACGGCTTCTGTTGAACCGAAACAAAGAAACGTTAAAAAAACTTGACAGCAAAATTAGCTTTTTTTTTTTCCTAATTTCAAAATTAATTATTCGGTTTTCGAAAAATTTTAAAACAGCCAAAACAGGCACTCCTTTATGCTAGTATTTCTAACAAGCTCTATTGAACAGAACCAGACATCCCACCCTAATCACAAACATTCATAATTTAGCCGTGCCTAGTGTCCAGTGCCAAAACTGAGGGTGGTTGATCCCATCGGGTGAGATATTGATCGCAGCCTGCACCGACGCGCTGTGCGCGTCAAAAGCACTAAAGGCTTGCGTTTGCTTTACCAGAATGCTATGTCCTGCTCTTTCATATCGTGGGACTCTTTTTCATCGAACAAAGAACCTCTATCCTTCCATATTATCGAAGACTTTTCTTATCTTAAGCTGATCATAAAATACAAAAGCTTACTACAGCATTATAATAATACATAGTAAGTTTTCTAACTTTTCCTAATAAAATTGCTAAAGCTCCGTTCTAACACTTCCAACGAACTTCATTGTCAGCAACTTGTTATATTACCTGTAGTTTATTTGACGTTGCTACTTCAAAGAATATAGTAAAACAATGGCACCTACAACATTTTTATGCTGCATGTTTTGTTTGGAACAGGTCATCAATTACGATTTTCTGCCTTACAATCAGACATTTAGGAGACGCCCAGTGCAACGCATTGCTACTGAAGTTTTTGTTGTTCGCCTATCCACCTGTCAAGTGTCTCGAATGTGGGATGCTGCATTTAGTATCAAGAGGGTTCACTGCATAATGCCCGCCAGTGAACATTATCTCCATCTCATTTTAGTGTGTCTATACACAAAGCGGTCGCAGACTTCATTGTGTTCAGCGACTCTCCCCCAAATCCCACACAGACATTGACAGCATGCACTTTGAGACACTGATTTTGGCGCATTTAACTTTGTGAGTGTGCATGTCTGTGGAACTGAAGTATGTGGTGTTTTATCTGTTCCGCTATGGCGTGTTGCGATGGGAGCGCATCGACCGCTAAACAGCCGAATCGATGTGGTGGCGCATGCGCCCATAGGCCAGCGGCGGCGCTCGATAAACACCGAGACTACACGTCACCCCTCGGTTGCGTCGCTGAGGTAAACGACTCGAAAACGTTACGATAGGTCTTGACTCTTGATGTTAACATACCATTTTGTAATATTTTAATAACTTTTGGATATTCAGTAGGTCTTAGCATCTACTTGCCTTTTTGATTTAGTTGGACATTTGTGAAAGCACCTATGATACGTGAACACGTCGCTTCTACGTAAATGACATTGAGTGGTCTGCTAAATATAACTGGCATTAGTGTTTAAAGTACAGCAGCCATGAAGATGGTACACAGCTTATTGATTGTCGTCGTATACTATCATATGGACAGTTAATGGACTGGCTCTCCGGCACTACATGTGCAGTTGCCTCTTTATTACGTGCGTCGGAATCGCACAAACCTTGATTACTTCATGTTGCGGAAGTGACTACATATGAGTTTACGACACTTGACGATTATCAAGATTTTGGCCTTTCACTGTCTTTATTAAATACATAGACAAATTCGTTACCCGGCTCCTATATACCTACTATAAAAATCATCCGCCTAGTCTTTTTCCAACTTTGTTGGGGTCGGCTTCCAGTCTAACCGGATGCAGCTTAATAACAGTATTTTACATGGAGTTACAACCCAGTTACTGGGTAATACGATACCCCTTGGTAAGACTAATTAATAATTATCAGATTTTCGGGCTTCCCAACTAGCATTTTGGTAATAAGAATTGGTGATAAAAGAGTTATTTAAAAGTGAATTTGGCAAGCAAGAGTGATACAATGGTTTTAGCAATTGGTGTTAGAGCACGCTCTAACCCCTTACAAACTCTCGATTGGGCCCACGTCTTATAGCGCTATAAGTAATATAATAATTTTAATGCTCACTCTTTTAACACTGAGAGTTACATAATAGTTATAGGGTGGCGTTAGTGGCAAACAATTTCTTGTATCTATAATGGTGGTATAATATAAATCTAGCTACCTCAAGCACTTTAAAGTCTGTATTATGGTTATAATAAAAACTATAGGTGGTACACAAGTTCTGAAGTCTACTGGTATAAATTTTATAGTAACATATTAGTTCTTTTTAGGTCCATTTTTTTCTTGGATTTGCTTTATGTATCTTGATCAGTGTTGATTAGCAACTCAGGGCTGTAGCGTGTTTTCTTTTTCTATTGTTTTGCATATACATTAGTTCCAAAAGTGTTACTTTATTTCTCAAAAATGATGGCAAACTAAGGAGTTGAAATTAAGTGAATTTCAAGTTACGGATTGTCAATATCTCGATGAGTGAAGTTTGATTTCTTTATCACATGGCTAAAATTTATTGCGAGGGTTACTTTATTGAGAAAATAATATATGTTTTGCGTCTCAATTTTGCAGGGCCTTAAAAATAAGTGATATTTAAAGTAAAAATAAATTGCATTTTATCATGCGGGGCATACACTCAATCTAAATTTAGATAAAAACAGGATATTGGCTCTGTCTTTTACATTCATTGTGTATTGTAGTAAATATTTTGCGTTTTAAAATGAGAAAATTAAACAAAATATGAGTATTAAACTAGTTTTTTTCTGATTTATTTTTAGGTTATGTTTGATTTAAAATGGTGTCTACTCCTTATTATCCTAGGTTCCTATTATTACTATTAATGAACAAGAAGTACTGGATGGGCTGTAGTTAGAACTATTGTAGCACTTGTTATACCAGAATAGGGTTTTAAATGTTTAAATTCCGTGTTACTATGGCTTAGAATAACATAAAAGTAAATTTGAACCTCACTGTAACGATTAGGGCTCTAAAAATAACTCCATAATACCAATTGCTATCATAAATAGGGGTTTTTGATTACTGAATTAAGTAGCTGTAAATAAGTTGCAATTAATACTTTTATAGCAACGTAGGTGGTAAAAATATTTTGCTAACTATTTTCAAGAGCTCTTGTCGGTAGAAAGAGTTATAACAAACTATAATATTACTTTTAGTAATTTCTGTTACTTGAATTTATAAAAGCAGGTGCTATGATGGTTGCGACTGTACCGTTTATACCTCCTTAAGTAATAATACGTTTCCTAGGCAAGATAGGTGGTATAAAACATTTACTTAGCACTCTTTAAGAACACTTGAAAATAGTGAGACTTATTAGAAATCCAACTATTACCTTAGGTACTTATTGTTACTTGAAGTTACTACACCTAGTGTTACTGTGGTTCAGCTTTTATCTTTTATACCTACCTTAGTCATATTATGTCTTCTTGTTACCGTTACTCATCTTGATGAGTTATTTAGTTATAGTCATGACCATTGAATAAACAAAAGTTTTACTGGGCGCTTTTATACACCCGTTAAACCAATACAAACGATAACAGAGGTGGAAATTAGCGTCAAAATGTTGGTTGGGTTCTGACGACCCGTAACGACTGTCAAAGATCCACGAATGACAGCCGGTACCAACGGCTTAACGTGCTTTCCGAAGCATGGAAGGGTCTTGGTATGTAAAAATGGTCACCCATCCAAGGACCAACCGCGGTAAGCGTAGCTTAACCTGATCGATCGACCCGTGCGCCTGTTATTACTTAGCCACAAAATAAAAAGTACTCAAATATTATTTGAAACTCAAATTGTAATAATTATATTTTTTATCGGAGATAGTGTATTTTCATTCAAGATAGCACCTAAAATAAAATCTACGATAATTTCATCCAATAACTTGTAATATTTACAATAATAAAATAATTCAGCATTACATTCAAAGAGAAGTTGATAGAAACCTAGGTACTTAAAAAAATAATTAACAAGGTCCCCGAAACCTCTTTTGTTGGCCTTTACTTACTTACTTTTGCAATCTCTTACTTTTTATCTATGGGCATCTAATTACGATTGAAATACTGATCTATATAATTAAAAACAATATTTGTATGTTTGTCCTCTATGCGTTGTCCTCTATGCGTTCCGAAACCATTGGTCAGATTGTGATTAAACTTTGGTAACCCGTTCTGGGGCCGCCCGAGCGGTTTCCTAGTTATTAAAACATGGGAAAAAATAACAAAACTCTGAGGCGGTACGCCGGGTCAGCTAGTTTAGTTTAAAATGTAACGTGTGGGATTTTGTGATTAAATTAATATTTCCGTCGTCATCTATTCAAGCCCAATATCAAAGGATCTCCTGATAACCAACTAAGCACTTTGTTACTTGATATCACTTATAATTCCCACGAATTAATCAAACCAACAATCCCGGAGCGCAATGTCGAGTTTTACTTTGTTTTAATTGGCAATGTATTAATCAATAGCTGAGCCAAACTAATTCGTTTTAACGGTACACAAAGCCAGGGTGGGGCGGCGGTTTGTTACGTCACCAATCGATAGTACCCCTGCCCTCAACCCTTGGCGTTACAGGATGATGTAACGCAATATTTTCGTTGAGGTTGTTGAATCATAGTACCTACTCCAAATGTGGGTAGACATGAAACCAGACGAAATGGTACATGCCATGGTTTTAAAGCTTTAGGTCTGATATACAAGTAATGACAACTTGTATATTAATATTATAGAGTGCTGAATAATGTTTGTTGCTCACCTTTCGTGTCAGTGTTGCGTCTGGGCGGCTCCAGCAGGCGATGTTTCTCAACTGCAAAGCGGCAAGGCCGGCCAACCATTGCTAGCTTTTGTGTTTGCTTTGCCGTGTTATATCAACCGCAGTCAGAATGCCAAAGATTTCTGTGGTACGTTACTTATTTCTTTCCTTATATAAATGGCTTTTAACCGACTTAAAAAAAGGAGGAGGTTCTCAATTCGGATGTTTATATACCTACATATACTATATGTTTTTTTCACAAAATTTTGTTTTTGTTCGAAAGAAGTTTATTTCGAAATGGTCCCATTTAAATTTCGTAAAGATCTGATGATGAGTTTCGGAGACAGAAAACCGAACTCTTCAATAAATGCCAGCAAATCAACGGCGATTGCTGCTATAGCATATTTACTTGCTTTGTTTACGCAATCACACAATATAACATCACGCCTGTACCCTTTAAAGGGGTAGGCAGATGTGTTCAATAGCGTCCTGTCACTGATATTCACATAGCAAGTAGTGTTAGGTATATGAATTTGTTTGGGGTAGGTAGATACAACAAAATTGTTTTCAGTACGGCAGGTACTTACTGGTTTTTTGTTTGTCATGTAGATAATACATATAATATGTATATAAAATTCACAGTCCTGACTGACTGATATATCAACGCACAGTCTAAACCGCTGCTCCTAGAGACATGAAATTTGGAGGGTGTGTTCTTTGTGAAGAGTAGGTATCCACTAAGAAAGGGTTTTTCGAAATTCCACCCCTAAGAGGGTAAATGGGGGAGGATGACATTTCACGCGGACGAAGTCGCGAAGGGCAGAAGCTAGTTCGATATAAAATAATTAGGAATACGATGTTCCGACTGATAAAATAAAAACTAGTTTGTTATTTTCGCCAAAAGTCGTTATTTACCTTGTAAAACCAAAACGTGTATTCAAGGAAAATATGCTTAAAATAAAACATAAGTATGTAAGTACCTATAATCTTTACCTGTTTACTTGACCAAGGAAAACAAGAATTATATTTATTTTTACCTCTGAAACCTCGTTCATTTCGTACAGCGATTCAACATAATATATTCTGAATTTAAACAAAATTTTAATTTAATTTAAATTTTTGTAAAACTGGACCAAAACTTTGAGACTTTCTGACTCACGATATGATGAAATATTGACTCTCTTGAAAAAAAGGCATCTAAAATCTCCATAGCTTTAGGTTAAATCTATATACATATAGTCAACTACATTTTACACGATCCATAATGTCCTGTCTAAAGAGAAAACCTCAAGAGTTAAAACTGGATAAGTTACACAAAACAGAGGGAGTTGTAAGAAAGCGTTAACCTACCCGATGATTGTATAAGTTTACTAGTTAATACGTGAACAGAACGTAAATAAACATTGACACGTGTTTATGGGTGCGGGCTGGCACATGCGCTCTGCACACCCAGCCATCGATCCGGGCCCACTCCCGGCACACTATACGTGATGCTAGGCTAGGTGGACACCACGCTCGGCTACGAACATATCCCTATTTTCTAGAATTTTTCAGACAGATGATTTTGTCTTACCTAATGTGTAATATTGATCAGACATTGCAGTACCCAGTACCAGTTCGAAAAGCATCCCAGGAAGTTGAATTTTGGTAGAGTAATTAGTTGACAGTTTCTATTTCTTTCATGTATTCTACTGCCATAAATAAAAGGAAAAGTCCACTAGGATGCCCCATATTAATTTAACAATTACTTTCGGAAATAGCTTCTTAGGATCCCCACCAATGTACTAATTGACTCAACATAGCCATACAACAATTTGGAGCTATAAGACATGCAGGTCCCCAAAATCAATAGCGCTGCGGAGGGCGGGTCTCGAACTCTCGACTGCAGTAACTCGGCCCCGACTAATTACATACGAAAGTTTTATTGAAAATCTTGTTGAATGACAAATAATAATTGTTAGATCAGCAATCGCGTGCGTTGACTGACTGTAGCCAACTAGATGTAAATAAACAGTGGTTACCACGTGCCTTTAATTCTTTTGACCGGGGACTGCGCAAGCGTGATTGGATAATGAGTTATCATTGCTTTCATATCGTTTTTTGAATGACGAGGGATGCAATCGAAAGTGTTTTGTTTTCCATAGCCTATCACATGCGGATCGCTGCCGAAAAGCTGTAACCGAGGCACGTTACTGTTATCTATTCTGTGGCAGTACCAATATTTTGCGTCCACTGTCATATTTGCCTTTGCTAAGTTCATTTGCTTTGTTCCTTATATCTCATATAATAATATGTGATACAATAGAGCCTGGCGTTATCATATAAAAGTTAAATTTTTCACAGCTTACAATGAATTAGCAATTTTTTTGTGTCTGGATTTTGTGAATTATCATTAATATGATAAACTTCGACAATGAGTTGACCCTTGGCATAGACACCGTATTTCTTTTGTCATCAATTCTTTAAACTTCATCTACTGAAATTACTGTTTGTCAAAGCAACTCCATATAACTGTATGCATATTAGTATATCGTGGATTAATAAGGCGATTCCGGTGCGGACCAAACATTAACTAACTGTAAAAGACCCTGACTGTTTAATAGAATAATCAGATTAGCTTGCTAGTAATTTGCACTTGCAAGCTGAATCCTATTATTCTTTCATCCATGACGACGTGAAACTGCGCCGTTCAAAGGCAAATCTGATTACTTGATTGCGAATTTTGGACGCCATAAAAACTGTCAGGAGAACTGCCTGAACTGAGAGGCTGACTGCGTTCGTTAGTACTAGTATTATATCATTTGTCTCCAACCACGTTATATTAGATAATAATGTTGTGGGGCTCCCCACATTCGAAAGGTAAAAACTGTTGCATTAGTTCATTTATCTTCTTAAATTGGTGCAATATATAGGTTGCTATAATCTACAATTAAAAATTGGATCGGTAATCATTATGTTGCGGAACATAAACCAGCCACGTCTTTGTGATGGCACCCGGCTTACGGTGAAGGAATTAATGAACAACATCATCGAAACCACAATTTTGAAAGGGAAGTACAAAGGCGAAGACGTTTTGATTCCACGCATTCCTATGATTCCGAACGACATGCCATTCGACTTTAAACTGTTACAATTGCCAGTGCGGCTTGCATTTGCAGTCGATAAATAAATCGCAAAGGCAGTCGTTAAGTGTCCGGGGCATCAAATAATGATTTTTTTACAATTTATTCCAGTTCGAATTTAATATTCATAGTTAAGACAGAACAACGCCTGTCGGGTCAGCTAGAGTCAACTATTAATATCTGTTCAATTGGTAACATCTAATTTAATAAGAAAAGCTTCAAGAATCTGCCTTACATTTTGAATGATATAGTCTTTGTTAATACGAATGTAGCATTGATTTATTTGACTTGGCAACGAACTAAACTTACATTCAAAAGTAAGTACCTAGGTACTTACTTTTATCTAGTCATTTAAGGGAATTAAAAAACAACTACGAACTCTACGAAGACGACTATTTCCTTTACTTATACAAAAATAAATCCGAATTAGAAAGTAATGTTGAGAACGTGACGATCAAGTTATAATAAAATCTGATTTGGTGTTAGTGTACGTGTGGCGTGTGGCCACGATCACCGGTCCTCCCCGTCATCTCCGTCTACGTTTACTTGGCCGCATAACTGTTGTTCCTCCGATCCTCAGTCGCATACAAAAACCGATGAGTTGCCTTCATTATTATTAAAGCACAACAGAAATGAGCGGCAACATGGCGGTGTTTAACTGCGATTGCGACGTTGCCACACCGCACGCTCGGCTGACTCGTCACGTGACGTCACGTCTCAAGATGGCCGCCACACCGGTCGCGGCGTCCCCCCGCGCACTCCCGTCTTCCAGCCGGATCCGATCGTGTTGCTCGGTAATAATAATTTAGAATGCAGCCGTCAGAAAGGAAACCGAGCAAGAATAGATTGAAATTTAATGCATCGAACACGTCGGCTATACGTGTTCACACTAATTGTTATTCTACAACAGATGCTGTTTACTTTCGTTGAATAATAGACAGTTGTTAGCGGAATCGAGGGCCTGCCAGTATGTGTGGCGGGCGACTCCGTGATTCATTTAGTAATGCCCTAATTACCTAATCGGTGACACATTCTTTCACTGTGGTTAACTTAATCTATTTATGATACTAATATTTATATCATACGTTCATTTTTGTGTCGCTGCGTTATTTTTTTCAATACCTAACCTCATTATATCATAAATTACGATATGTTACTTAAATAAATCATGTATTGGCTTCAACCTTAATAATTTGTGTGTATGTACTTATCACTTTAATCGAATGTTATTGTTAAGAAAACACTACTTAAGGCGAAAGCGCCAGGGTAGCCCGCGAAATTATTTTTTTTTAGGTTTTTTGGAATTTGCTGGTTAGTATTAAGTTGTACGTTGATTAATATATGAATCGCGGCCGTAAGAAATATGTATTTACAGAATTATAATCATTAAAGTCATCACGTGGTCTTAGAGACTACGCGGGCTACCTACTTTCTTTCGCGGGCTACCTTAGCGCTTCCCCCTTAAGTATGTATTTTTTGTAGGTAGGTAGGACATTTTTTTTTTCTGAATTTCTGATTGCTTCATGGTTATGTTATATTATGATATAACATTACTCGACGTATTCTGAAAATATTTTCTAAACACAATGTTGAACTCGTTGCATCTGTTAAGGCGTGTATATTGTGCATGTTGTATCGTGTTGGTTATCGTGCGGTAGGCGTGTTGTGTATGTCGGCTGGGGCAGGGCGAGCGGGCTCGCAGCGTAGCGCGAGTGGCGCATCCGCGTCGCGGCTAACGGCTCGTCCTCGGCGCGTCCGCGTCGTCGTGCTGCGCGCGCTGACGTCACCGCTCGATAATGGCCGCCGCCGCCCCGGCCCCCCGCGGCTGCCTCGACCCGAGCTTCAGTCTCTCGTCGACCCGCTCACCGAGCGAATGACTTTAACGTTACGCACCTCTGATATCCGACGTCCGCGAACCGAGTGTGAAATTGTTAAGTGTTTTATGTGTACCATGGTGACGGTGTTTTTCGTATCCGGCAAGAAAAATCTGTGACAATTTACAAGAGACACGAGGAAGACCGATCTCTCGCTCACCGATCAACACCCGGCGGCGAGATGTCGGTGATGCAAAAGCGTCAGCACTGCTACCTGTGCGACTTGCCCCGCATGCCGTGGGCGATGTTGCATGAATTTTCAGAGGCGGTATGTCGCGGATGTGTAAATTACGAGGGTGCAGACCGCATCGAAGTGGTTCTGGATGGAGCTAGGCAGCTAAAGCGCGCCCATGGGTTCCAGGAGGGCCGCGGACCGACCCACGCTAAAGGAGCTCACCGAGCACCGTTAGAAGCGCATCAAAATGGAGCGGAAACGGCCGCTAGGGGTCAACCGGCTCCACCAGCACATCATGCTCCTACAACTGGATTTACTTTACATCATCCGCGACCGACCGCAAGTGCTGGACTTTTAGCCGAGTACGGTGGCAGGCGTGAGGAGCACGAAGGCAGACGGCTGGCGCACCTGCCGACACACCACCTGTCGACACACGCCGGAGCGCGCCTGGCTCCCGGCCTTGCACTGAAGCGACAGTTGGATGAAGATGACCATCAGAACCACCACGAACCCGCAAAAAGGCTCCTGGAGGAACACTCTCGGCCGCCGCTAACTCGTGGTGATTCCCTGCCTGCAGTCTCATTAGCAGCTCCTTTTGCTCCAGACCGTGTGTTCAAGCAAGAGAAGCACCCATTGCGCACACCTTCTTTTGATGCTTCTTCGTTCAAATCAAATGGTGAGTCCGAGTTCAAGGATGCTGTTTCTGTCATCACTGTTACAGTGAATACAAGTATCAGACAATACAAGTATCAAAAGTCGATAGGTTAGGCTTAAACTATATACCAGATTTAAATATTTCTTTGTTGTAAATTCCAGTTTAAACAAAAATACTATAAAAACACAATAAAAATTTTGATAATCTTTGGATTATCAGCCCGGTTATTAACCGGTATTATCTAATATCTATTAACCGATCCTTATGCAGGATTCCAGATTCAGGGTAGG
Source organism: Luperina nickerlii (assembly GCA_963855955.1). Taxonomy (NCBI): domain Eukaryota; kingdom Metazoa; phylum Arthropoda; class Insecta; order Lepidoptera; family Noctuidae; genus Luperina; species Luperina nickerlii. The sequence goes on from OY979678.1 coordinate 21,772,630, forward strand.
TAATGATCAAGACGAAGGAGTAGTTCTGAAAATTATTCTTATCACTAGGTAGTTACATAAAAACCACTTCGGCTTGAAATTTTAGACCGTTAATATTTGAAACACATTGTTTTCTACTTCTGAGTTCTGATGATGAACCTAAATTAGGGCTAACTGTTTACAAAACCAAAAAACATTCAATCTGGAGAAATTATTCCATGTAATAATTTTGTTTAGTTATAGTTAATAAATATTATAATAGCAAAGATATAGGTCAGTGTAGAGTAAATCTCAGCCTCATGCCCAGACCTACATAATATAATTATACTTACTGAAGATTGTAAGGCGCATTAAAAGAATCTCTCCTTGGATTATAGTGGAAAATATGAGAGATTCTTGGTAAAACACAAAATTTCCATTGTTTACAAATATCCGAATGTAACCTACTTAGTATAAAAAATAGTTATTTAGTAAGTCACGCACAGTTTGATAACACGAACGATAGCAAACGAACGTGAACGTGCTCAGACGGATGAGTGTAGATGTTTTGCGCAAGCGTCCACCACGGGATTCATATCTAGGTAGGTGCATTAACTCAGTCCATAAATACGAAACCGGTCCGACTGGTTAAGCGTTCTCGAAAGCGAGCCCGCGCCCGCGGCCTCTCGCACACCACGGCACTACGTACAAACACCCACGTAATACAAAACGCGCCACAGCGCGCGCCGTGAATGCATGCACGACACGGCGGTATGGCAACGTCGCGTGACGACATTTTCGCTCGCGTACGTATGTAGGTAGGCCGACGGGCGAAAAAATATAGCGCCTGCCTACGCTTGGCAGTCGCTCGACCACATTCCGTTGGCGTGTGTATAGGGAGCTCGCGGCCGCTCGCCACGAGCCGCCGGCCAAAAAGGTCACCGTGCGTGACGTCACCACAGCCATATGGGCCGTGCCTTTACATTTACACAGAACCAACCGACCATAACTCACGCCCTTTTGCACGTTACTCTAATGAATAATCCAATGTTTATGTTCAATGACAATAGAAGAAAGTAGTTCTGCTCAACCGCGTTGTGTGTAGCAATTGTGTAACTAGCATGTCGTCAGTAAACAACGTATTTTCCTTATCATTAATGCTGATTTTATTCAATATGCTAATTTACAATACCTATCCCAAATGTTATTATTAGTGGTTATGTTCTATCATGAATATACATATTATGCTATTGTGGCGTGATAAATGTGAAACAATTGTGTCACTTAGGATATATGTGTTATCAATCACACATTGGCAGTAAGCTCTTGATAGCACCATAGCACAGTCGGAAATGTGTACACATGGAATTATTATGTACGATTATGCTGGCAGCATTTTTTTTTTGTTCACTTAACATGTATAGTCTGTTAGCGTAAATTGGAGTCGCAATATAAGTTTCATAACATAGCAACAGCCAACTAACAGCGTACACATACGGGACCCACATCGCACGATGTTTGGCAACGTCGCAGTGGCTCGTTCGCGACACGACTCGTTGCACATACGAGTGTGGCACTCGTATCTTCAATATTATACGTACCTACCCGTCTACTAAGAGTCAGTCCGAAAGGCCAGCCGCGCGCCGCGACGTTGTGTGACCAGGCAATGACACATCGCCGTTCACTACGTAGCTTGTATTAACACACAATGCTATTTATAAGATATTATATGCGTGTGCGAACGTGTGTTTACTATCACCGCAAACGATGTGTCATCCAACATTGAATGTGAGGTTATTCGGACAAATTGAAATGATGTCGTATGGCCAACGTATAGCTGTGGTGCGTCGTCGAACCTCGCGTACAAGTCTTGTGCCAAATACTATTCTGAACGGTGACATATTGAATCAATTTTCACTTTTATTTCGTTTGACACGTTAGAATTGATAAGCATCATCGCTTCAAAAGTATATCAATGTATGTTTTTATGTCTGTCTGCCTCACATTCATTTGTTTCTGTTGCGGAATGTGCGTAGTACTATATTTTATCTCAATCAGGAGACAGCAAGTTATCTGACTAGTAACAACTTAACCTCCATAAAATCATTAAATTCCTTATAGAAATCTTATCTAAAAAATTTAACATAAAATATCGACTTTTGATAATAAATTCTACTCTTGTGACTCCACGCATTATCGTGACCAGAAAACCATTTATTCCCAGGCTATGGTAACGCAACTCCGCTGACAAATGGCTCAGCCGGCTCACCACTGGGTCGCACGGCAGGCTCGCCTCCGGTTACTGGGGTTACTGGGGCCGGCCCATCACCGATGGCCGCTCTGATGTCCGTGGCAGACACATTGCCTCCAGGCTCACCACGATCTGCTGGTGGTTCTCCACCCCAGCCACCACCACAGAGGTCTGCCAGTCGCTCCAGCCAACACTCGCCCAACTCATCAGGTACGAATACATAAACTTCACTAAACCAAACTCGAGCCCAATTCGTACAAGTGCATGCCGTTGTTTAAAAATATAAGCCACGGCAAACCAGTTTCTACATTTTATCGTACCGTTGAAAAAGATTCACTACAATTAAACGTGTCAGTGTATCGTATAGAAAAGAAAGTAGTTGCGAACACGTCAGTTTTTGCAAAAGTTGCCGGTGCAGATTAACGGTAGTCCGCGTTCACTGTGTCGTATCGTGTGAGGGGTCGGACTCGGGCGGGCGTCCGATCAGAGCGCCGGTGCTGCCGAGACACGGCGCCCGACGACCGCTTGCGCCCATGCCGTCCAGCTACAGTCTGCTGACCTATCACGAGCCTCACCTGGACACGTGGCTAATGCGACAGCGGACGCCACTCTCATTGTACTTAGATCTCCCTCTTTGTTGAACTTGCGTATGGCAGACGGTAGCTAACGATTCCATTCCGGTCCGACAGGGTCGAACGGCGGGCGGCGGTCGTCGGGCTCCCGGCACGTGTCGTCGACGACATCGGTGTCGTCGACGGAGACGGGAGAGGGCACGGAGGCGGCGGCGCCTACGCCCGCGCCCCTGCTCAAGTGCACGCTCTGCCAGGAGCGCCTTGAGGACACGCACTTCGTGCAGTGCCCCAGTCAGCCTCACCACAAGTTCTGCTTCCCCTGCTCCCGAGACTCAATCAAGCGACAGCAAGGATCAGAGGTTAGTTCTAGATTTTATTACAAATTTCAACATATCTGTGTGAATTAACTATTTCAAAGTTCCTGCCAATTTGACAAATATTAACAAATCGTTTCTTCGTCCACAGGTATACTGTCCAAGTGGGGACAAATGCCCATTGGCAAATTCGACAGTCCCATGGGCTTTCATGCAGGGTGAAATAGCTACGATCCTCGGCGAGGAGTTCAAGCCGAAGAAGGAACGGGAGACCTAGGGCAGCGCTCCGCAGCCCCGACTTTACCTCTTGTCCCTCTCGTTGTGAACCGTGCACGGGAGGAGTATGTCCGCGGCACGCGGCCGCAAGCGTCGCAGTGGACGCGCGGCTCCGCGGCGGGGCGAGGCCGGGCCCTCGTCCGTACAAACCGATCACTTGTATATAACTTTGTAAATAGTAACCTGTATCTTTAGTTCGCTCACCGAAAGCCATCGACGATACGGACATAGGATTTTGCGGCTGACGGGCGGCGTCGGCTGTGCCGCTAGGCGCTGTGTTCGGCGTATCGCATCTTTTTTTATTTATTTATGAGCTCGTGCCGTCGACTAGCGTCGATCGGCGAGCGCGGTGCGATATTCCGAGTATAACGCATGTCTGTTTTGACGAATTTTCGATTATTACTATGTTGTGTTGACGTAAACACTTCACGCTAAAGAATGTGATCTGAGGTCCTCCTCGGTAGGAGTTGTTATATTTCGAGGCTGGTATGCTGCTTTGCGAGCAGACATTTCTTCGGATGCCATTTTCTTAGTTACCCTTAGGTCCTGAACCATAGTGAACATGGCATTTATTTATGTGATTCTTATATACTATACAAGTATTATACGATATAATAATCATGACATTATGTAGTCCAGAGTACTGATTGTAAAATCGTAGTTATTCAATAACGGGTGCGTATCGCTCCCTGTACATACCGTAGATTGATGTATATTGTATTTATCACATACAGCGCATGCAAAATAGTCTTATTTTTACTATGAAGCGATTTATTCAGAGTGGCTCGAGTTCCGTTACTGTCTCGCATTTGGCGATAAAAATCTGCTTGTGAGATTTTTGAAACTTATATTTTAGCGGCAATGATAATTCAGAAGAAATCAAAATTGTGACGCCGAGCTAGTGGAAGCCGCGTCTTTTGAGTTGATTATTTTGTAAGGATAAGTTATACTTTACTCGGGAGTGTGTGTCGCCCGCGCCGCAACCGTCGCTCGTCGGGCCACGGTTGCAGCGCGCGCGCCGGCGAGCGCAGTATTAGCGAGATCGCTTTGCATACGTGAGGTACCTAGTCATTTTGTGAAATGTCAAATTGTCAGAACCGCGAACACGCGGCCGTTATAGGAACTCTTAAAACTCGCTGCTATTTGTATAAAGTGAAGTAATCATTATATTATTATATATGTCATAATGTTAAACGATTCGTAGTTTACGTCAGTTTCGAAAGCTATCAGACGACGACCGTTTAGCTTCAGTGTATTCTTGTTTCTCAGCAGATCTGTAGTTTGCGATACAATGGTCGAATCTTGAATCGTTAATTCTTTTTATTGGTACTCTAGTTTGTGATTTTATGATGTAATATTTATTATTATATTGTCTGCCGAATCATTCTCGAGGTTTCGATCATTGATAAGTTTAAATATTTATGCTTGTCAAAACGTACCTACTTAAATATCATTAAATTCGATAGCTTTTATATCTTTAAATCGAGACGATACAGTGTCTTTAAATATTAAAAGTTAGAGCATACAATGAAATTGATATGTCGATTATTTATTTTAGGTGTTATTTGTGTACATATACGTACGTTGTACATACTTTGTCTACATGTAAATATTTCTAGGTAGTATTGGTATACAGCCAATACAATCAGGGCTATAGATCCAGTATTAATAGGACATTGAGCCATGTTGTTTATTATATTATTATTTGAAACTTATTACTCGTTGTTTTACATGAAATTCTAAAATTATATACCTATTTGTGCTTAACGAGAAATATTACTTCTAAACCTACATATATAACTTTTTCATAATAATACTTTTCATATTGATCTATATCATCTCTATGGATCTTTTTCACCTGGGTATCATTTTATATTAAATGATGTACTTCAAGTGGATTTAATTTAGTTGTCGAGATATCGTATTTTCATATCGTGGGCTTTTTATTCAACGTCGCGATTCTGATAGATTCGAAATTGATATTAGTATTATCAGTGGAAATCACCCGCGGAATGGGTTTGTCAAATATTAATTAACTGTCGCCGAGATTGGCAAAGGTGAAAAATTGTAAGCACAAATTGTGCATAATACTTTTTTATGGATTTGTAATGTTACATGTACGTCAATGACCGAGTCGAAAACCAAGTTTGCTGAGACATTTGGGAAGAGTCTTTTTGTTTTTTTTTATTTACAGGAATATGAAGAATATTGCGCTTGATTTGTTCTTCTATGTTAAAATATGGCTTTGACATGAATTTATAATTTTACCAAATGTTGTAACAAGGATCTCAAAACTTTATATAATTTTAAAAGGAGTTCTTAAGGGTTTTATTCTTGATCCACTTTTGTGGCGAGGCGCAATATTGAGTGTCACCGTGTCTTGATGTTAACGTACATGTAACATATCAAACTATTACTGTCCGCCTTTACCCATAGGCTTGTTTGTAGACGTCGACAGTGTATCGACACAAAACATAATATGTATCATTTTGAGACTCGTCTCTTTCTTACTGTAAGCAGCAAGTGAAATGCTTCGATTAAGACGTTAATGTAAATGTTGGTGAAATACAATTGATGTGATTTTGTATATTTTCGCATTTTTATTTACCCTCTTATTAATACTTATTCGTCATCCGTAAAAAAAAAAGTCACCTTCATTGGGTCAATTACAGGCCAGGATAGCAAGTCTGCCTTACACGATGATAAAAAAAGATGATGCTACGTTACGTTGTTAAATAAGAGATTTGACAAATAAAACTGACTACAAACTAAATGGCCAAAGCTGATGAGCGGACTTGCATGCGGTGGTTTTTCCTTGAATCAGGAAAAGGAAGCTTCTCTTTCAGCACAATATTACACTTGTATTTAATGGTTGTTTCATAAACCTATTAAAAAAATCACCAAATTATTTCCTTAGTCCAATTTTACCAATACCTAGCTCAACCCATATTTTTCAAATTTTTTTTAAATTTGTCCTTAACAATTAAATACGACAGAATTTAAAGGGTCTATCTATGTACCTCATCAAAGGACAAAAGCTAGTAAAAGCAATCCTTTATTTTCACTCTATTTAAGAGAAACGTTCCTGACTCGGCCTACTGCAGAGCTCGCAGTAGTATCTAGTGTTATCTTAGTTGATGAATAAATTGCCGAATCCTTTAAGTTGGGTCCTATTAATATTATGAAATAATGCCATTCAAATCAAAATATCTAAAAGCCGTGTTATGTTTGTGTACAGAGCGGAGCGGGAGTACGACGGACAGGTCGGAGCCTCTGTGCCTGACCAACAGATGAGAAGCGTCGCGGCAAGATACCCAGTCGATCGATATTTGGTTAGTATCAATATTACCTACCACGCTGAACACTCAAACACGAAAGTATTATGTTGACCTCTTTAATTGTAATCAGGCCTAATGGATCTAACTAAGCCTCGTGTGTTTATACTGCCCTAAAAACCTAACACAGTAAAATTATAGATTAATGTTCATCAATATTTAATGTTTTCCTAATATTTGTTTTTAAATTTCCAGGTTGAGAGCAGCAACAAGTTCGAAATGGTTAATATCATAGATGACGATATATGGAACACAGAACCAGCTTTAAAACCAGAAGATGAAATAATATTAAGAAAACTGCATGATACGCTGCAATCGACTGCGGATGACCTGAAGCTACTCTCCGGGGAACTGTCGAAATTTCATGAGCCGGGCGTGCAAGTCAAAGCCACTCCCACACCATTAGATGAGGAATTTAACGAAAAAGTTCATATTGAGGAAATCGTAAATGCCAAATTCCATGGGTACAAAATCATTGATAAATCAACTCCACGTGTGCCTGAATACAAGTCGAAGAAAGAAATAACAGACGATAACAAACCTGCTGTTAATAAACAGAATCATAAATTAATAAACATTGACTTTCCGGTGAATACTCGACCAGTAAAAAAGATACCTAACATTAATAGAAACTTAGAAATAACTCGCACTAAGATAATACAAATAAATGGTGATACGAATAGCACAAAGACTGAAAAGCTTAATAATGGTAAAGAAGTTAACGCCCCAGCAGTAGCTTATAATGAATATTCTTATAAGTATGTAGAACCTAAACTTAAGACGCCAAGCAAAATATTACAAATTCAGGAAATGCCAAGTATAAATATTAGAAGTCAATTAAAAGAGCAAAAAGTTTTACAGTTAGATATAATACCTGAGGTCAAGGAACCTGAGAAAACAGAGATAGTAAGGAAAAATGTTGCAGTAGTTGCGGTTCAACATGAGACCACTAAACCTGTAACTGAACCTAACAAAACATTGTCAAATATATCGCACGAAATACACCAACAGTCAAATCAACCTATTACAACAAGAAAAGTGTCAAAAATGTCTACATACGACAGTAGCGGCTCCACCTCTAACAATATCAGCTCTGACACACAGACAAATTTAAAAACACAGAAACGTATTTTAACAAACATTAGATCTTCTCCGAAAACTTCAGTGCGTAACGATCGCAAGAAAAGTAATATAAAGAAAGAGTCTGATAAGCGATCGCACTTAAATTTAGATGAGTGGCGGACAAAATTAAATTCTGTATATGGAACAACAACTTTAAAGAAAGGTAAGCATCCTCCGACTAAAAGTAAAGCTAAGACCTCCTCGACAAAATCAAATATACATCCAGAAAATTCAGCTAAACAAAATAGCTTAAACAATATGGTATATATACCTTATTCTAAACTAACTGTAGGAGGTGCAAGAGCCAGTGACATCGAAAGAGAAATATCAGACATTCCTAACAACAGAGATATGCCACTGAGCCCTATCTTAGATAGAATATTAAGCAGTAGGGAGAATTCATTCAGCAAAAACAGCTCTCAAACAAACAAAGCAAAAAATAAGCTTAATATTCTTACCACATCCGACGAAAATCTATTACAGGAAGTAATTGACATAGAAAAGACTGTAAGTGAAACGTTAACGAAAAATATTAAGAACACCAAGAGTGATTCTAAAATACAAAAACAAGTAAGTGATAGTGATGAGGTCAAAGAAAACGACAGCTACGTTGACGATTTTGAAGATGACAAATCTGATCGCTCAGGACAATCAGGTAATCTGAAAACAAATAGTACACATTCCAATGATGATCATAATTTGAGTGATGAGGAAAATAGTAATATATCAGAAAATGATGGCAGTGATAACAATAATCATAGTAAACAGATTGCACCAATTCCGAGCTCATCACATACAAATATTCAAAACTTAACTTACACAAAAATTTCAAATCTATCTTTTAAGAATCAAGTTGATGTATTTGAATTCGTGCACTCGGTTGACACACAGGATTCGGCCACACAAAGTAATGCAGGACGAAAAATATCTCCTAAAGAAACTCAAACGTCACCCATTCACGATAATTATATACAACCGATCCACAACGATCTTTGGCCGACCATAGACCCCAAAGGTGAAGTTGAAAAATTGTTCCATTTAGAAAAGAAGTACATTAAAAAGCTCATAGTTGAAGAGTATGGCGACCTATTAGAAAAGAATATTGATAAACCGTCGACTTCAAAAGAGGTCGGTTTAAGGCTAAACGTGGCTGCGTCACAGAAAAACACTCAAACCTCTCCAGCACACGTGAAGAATGTTATGACTTCGCCTACGAGAACTAAAACTAGGACTACTTCGCCATTATCAAGACTTACTGTCGATCATCACACCAGCCCATTAATTTTCGTCGTGGATGAAGACGACGTCAGATTAGAAATCCAAAACGAAGAAGATCCTGGCATTTCCATCAACCTATCATCACCAAGATTCAGTTTACGTTTGCCACGAACTAGCCGGGAAGTTTTATCCAATTTAGGAGATAGTATACCGCGAACCGAAAAGAGGACTGCTTCGAAAACACAAAATGTAGAGAAAAGTAATATTACAGTAACAAGTACAAGTTCCTTGGAAGCTGACTCCTCAGATATCAGTAGTTTAGGTGAAGTGAAGCTGAAGCTTAGAAGAAAATTGGGCAGAGTGTCAATTGTGTCAGATACAGAGTCCGTCACTTCATCTTCTCTGTCAGATTACCAATCTGGTATATTACCTTTGAGGAGCGAAGGCGAAATGAGTATAGGTCGCATCAAAAAGTCTAATAAACAAAATAAAAGTGAAGGAGAAGCTAGTTTTGGTATGTTGTAACCACATAAATGTTAATTTTATATGAAATTGATCTTAGTCTTCTTTTGGTGCCTTAGATGTTGAGTTTTGTGTAGTTATAACATTAATGAGAATCAGTACTGCTAAAGGTAATGAATTTCTTAGTAATATTGTTGTTATTGAACGAAAGGGTAACGATATGTTATTGCCAAATTATCATTTTTATGAAAATGAATAGTTGATATTTTAAAGTTGTGATATTTCGTAAAACGATTTAAGAGATAGAGCCTGTCAAACGAAAGCGTGACTCGGGAAATTCAAAAAATCTTTATTTGTTGTTTCAAAAGCTCGTCACCTACGTACAGGAGTTTGGGACGTTCGGGTTTATGTTTGTTAACTAAACATAACAATTCGGCTTTTGTTAGGCAATCTTCGTAATTTATTCCGTTGGTATCGAGCCAGTCTTGTATTATTTTCAGCTTTTGTTGTTTGTGTCGTAGGAACTTTATTCTGTTGTACAGTGTGGTAGCTCGCATTATCCATCACAATGATACTGGGCTCTTTCAAATTAGGTATTAATTTATCTTTTAAACATTTATCAAAGTTTTCGGCACTCATATCAGATGGTCCGCCAACCTTGATTTTGTACTAAAAACGAACAGTGTATTTCATACAAACCCTGTGTCAGAGCCAGCATGTAGGTACTAAGTATGATATATCTTTTTCCTGAAGAGATATGTTCCAGTGGGCTTAGTTGCGGGGCACTACTTGTTGTTGGACCTTGCTATGACATTTTAGGCTTATAATTTTTGTGTACATAATTATTATGTTTCATCTAAATATATGACTGACTTAAAAACAAAATAAACATGTCTTGAATTACACTACGCCGCGGCATAGTGTAATTCAAGACATGTTTATTTAAGAAAACTAGAAGAAAAGTGTAACGGCGCGCCGTTACACTTTTCTTCTAGTTTTCTTTGTGAAAAACCATGCAGAAATCTCGTTTTGGGACGTTCTTCATACGTTTTGTGTTCCCTGTGCTCCGTATGGGTGGCCGTATGGAGACCGTTGGGACCGGAGCCACCTGAGCTTGTCTGCTGTCCATATGACGTATCACCTTCTTACAGAACCTTACGATGAACCTTACGATGATGAAAACGCCACCCGCGTGGTGATTACCGTGATTGAAACCCTGGATCCTCCAGGCCCGGCGGCGGCGGTGGTTTGAGCCACCACGATCTCTTTCTTTGAGCCCCGGGAGTCCCCCCAGCTTCCCATATTTCTAACAATCGCTATTTTTTCCTAATACTTTTTTTAAAAGTATGTTATTTACAGAAATATGCGGTGATTTGCTTATTTGTGTTGAACGATTATGTTTTATTTCATTTCGTCTTTTTCTTTTGCGGATGTGGCTGTATTGCAAATCGTACCACCGGACGTATAATGCGACCTGAACGTGTTGTGTTCGGCGCCGTCTTATTATTTACCGCTGGCTCAACATTCTTGTGGTCGTTTACTTGGCTACTGCTACTTTTCATGTGTGCTAAAGGTTCGTTTACCTTTTCATCAATTAAAATGTAAGCTGGTTTTCATCTGTCCACTCTTACTATTGATTTTTTCTTTGGCATTTGAATTTTGAAATGTTTTTCTTATTTTTCTAACACTTTATATGGGCCTTCGTAGAACGGGGTCAGTGGTTTTTTCACAGGATCCGTTCTGACGTATACATATTCGCAGCCTTTCATATCTGGGTGAATAAATGGTTTGTGACTTGTGGCGTGGTGATTGTTATTAAACGGGCTTAGCTTTTTCCATTGTTATCTGGAGAGTCTGTGCATAAGTTTCTGGTGATGTATCTTACGTTTTCGGCCCGATAAACATTCCAGGGAGACATATGTTTGGTCCGTATAATATTTGTGCTGGGCTTATATTTTCTTTCAGTCGCAGTGCTGCTCGTAATCCTAGTAGAACTATGGGTCTTCGACCAGTTTGTCGTATTACCGCGCGCGATTAGAGCGGTTTTCATTGATCTATGCCAGCGTTCAACTAAGCCATTTGACGGCGGATGATAACTGGTAGTCCTGGTTTTCTTAATATCAAAGTGACTTGATTAGAGCAATAAATAAGTCTGACTCGAACTGTCGTCCTTGGTCCGTGGTTATGGTGTTTGGGCATCCGAATCTCGTTATCCAGGTGTTTATGAGAACTTCCGCTACTACTTTTGCTGTTATCTCTGCTACTGGTAAAGCTTCCAGCTATCTTGTATCTCTGTTGATCATTGACACAATGTATGTTTTGCCGTTGGATTCTGCTAAAATGGGCCGACAATGTCTATGTGCACGTGATGTAAACGTGAGAAAGTTCCGATTGGGGCCGAGTTGTGCCTGTGTCTTGCTTTTTGGCATGCCTCACATGTTTTTGCCCAAACACCTACGTCAGTATTAATACTGTGGCCAAAAGTAGTACTCGGTGATCATTTTCTTTGATTATCTTATACCTACCGGGATGTGTTATGTTGTGCATAGTGTCGAATACTTGTTTTCGAAGTGACTTCGGCACATACGGTCATAAATTTGATTTTGAATTTTCGCAAAGTACTCTCGTTTTTAGGGTTCCGTAGTCAACTAGGAACCCTTATAGTTTCGCCATGTCTGTCTGTCCGTCTGTCCGTCCTCGCTTAATCTCTGTGACCGTTAGCACTAGAAAGCTGAAATTTGGTACCAATATGTATATCAATCCCGCCGACAAAGTGGTAAAATAAAAATTGGAAAAAAACACTGGCACTCCGGTAGTGCCGACAGAAGTGAAAACTTGAACAATTACGAGTGTATTTTGTGAATCGTCTTATAAACAAAACACGCGTGTTAAGGTGTGTTCCTTATTTTATAGGGTTTTTTGCAAATCAGGTATGATGACCAAAGTGACTGGTTTATTCTTCTCGTGAAAGGAATTTATTCAGATTTACAAATAAGCACACAGGATAGACTTCAGTTCGTGGTATATATCCGTGGTTCAGCGCCATCTCGTCGTTGTTGGATGAACTACGTAGTTAGTACGCGAGGCCCTCGTAGTTCTTCCCGATGTGCATAGATGGCGCTGTCCTCAACAACGCGCGTCTTACGTTTTACGTCTGACGTTAGTACGCGAGGCCCTCGTAGTTCTTCCCGATGTGCATAGATGGCGCTGTCCTCAACAACGCGCGTCTTACGTTTTACGTCTTACGAATTTTCGATCAGGGTCACGTGACCTGACGCGAATTTAGAAGTTTTTACCCATTCCAAAAAAAGTACACAGCGCCGCTAAAGAAGTTTTCACTTCAAAAAATGTTTTATTAGGGTAGCCCCCCTATATGTAAAGTGGGAAGTGATTTTTTTTTTAATTTCAACCCTAACGTGTGATATATTGTTGGAAAGGTATTTAAAAATGAATAGGGGTTTACTAAAATCATTTTTTGATAATGTCAATAATTTCGGAAATAATCGCTCCAAAAGTAAAAAACAATGTGTCCCCCCCCCCTCTAACTTTTGAACCATAAGTTTAAAAAATATGAAAAAATTCTGAAAGTAGAACTCTATAAGAACTTTCTAGGAAAATTATTTTGAACTTGATGGAAATAACAGTTTTTGTACAAAAAAAGACAAAAAATTGTACAAAATAATTTCTGGACTAAGTTTGTAGTATAATCGTATATGCAAGCATTTTTTTAAATTTCGTTTATATATTTTATTATCCTGAACGTATCCTTTTGTGTTCGCGCTAAAAACCGTCACGAGTCGGAGCGCCTGCCGCGGAGCGTGCAATGTTGCACGCTCCGTGTTCGCACACGTACCCACTACCGGGAGCAGTTGCAGAAGCGCGGAGCGCTGCTGGAGCTCGAACATAATGGATACCACTCATAAGTGGGAACACTTATTGTGACGGACGGGAAACTACGGAACCCTACACTGAGCGTGGCCCGACACGCTCTTGGCCGGTTTTTTGTTAATTTCATACTTTTCTAACTAAGATTGTTTTTGTTTAACAGCTGAATGACTTCAATGTCATTGCGTTGCATACCTGCTAACACATTCCAATCCACAGGTGTCGGGCAATCTATCTGTCGGTCTCGCAATAATGCATCGGCCACTGTGTTCATGTTACCGGATAGGTGACGAATGTCTGTTGTGAATTGTGCAATGAACTCGAGGTGACGTAGTCGCCTTGGGGCTATCTATCATTTTACTTGTGGAGTTTTGTTTGGTAGTGAAGGCGTGAGTGACATAATGGCTTATGATCGGTGTATACTCATCATCATCTGCCTACCCCTTTCCCAACTATGTTGGGGTCGGCTTCCAGTCTAACCGGTGTATACTATCAACTCAAAAGCGAAAGCTGCTACATAACATACTATGATCAGTAACATAGTATGTAGCAGCTTTCCCACGTTACTTTTTGTTGTTTTATCCATATTAAGGCAAATATTTTTGGAAAATAAATGTCTTCATAAAATATTAACGAATTGCAATTACAGACGATGACGTGCCGTTGACGGCTTAATAATGTAGCCATATTAAAACTTAAAAAAAAAACTCCATGTCACGCTTTCATTTGCCAGACTTTATGTGGACATTATTGAAGTAAACATGGTTAATGAAAATATATTTAAGGTACAGTACTGATTCTCATTGTACATAGTGCTACTGCGTGTTCATTCATCATTGTCAATGTTAATTGTTGTTCACCTGAAGTACAAATCAGTTACGCATGATATACTTTTAATTTTAAGTATGTGTAAATAGTAAACACGCTGGCAAAATAAGCGGAACACAAAATAAATGTTAACGTTTTTCGTTACTCGACTTTTGTCGTTGAGAAAAATTCTCATGAATGTAATGAAGATAAGCTATTCTGCTATTCTGGAGATTTAGCTACTGAGTAAGCCCAGGTACTCGGGTGATTTTTTAACGGGACGATTTTTTTTATGGCGATGTATTTTCAACTCTTGAGCCGTGCATTGAAAATCCAACAGAGCGATTCCCAGCGCGAGCGCATCAAATTAACACACTGTCGGATGTTCAACTCTCTCTCATCGCGTTGAAAATCCAGAGCGCGAAAAAAATCGCTCGCGGCTATGAGGGCTGAAACTTCCGATTTGCTTCAACTAGACGTCCTCTTATTTCTCGCATGCTTACATTTCAAGTACGCTCTAGGCCCGAATAGTCAGGGGCGAATAGTAAAAATTTCAGAAGCCATATTTTACTGTTTCATTGCGAAAAGAGGTGGTGCATAGGTCTATCTCTTTCTTGCACTGTAACTATGATTACTCTACTTCTTCATCATAAAGTCCCAGGATTAAATAGTAGATGATTGGTACTAATTTCTCCAAGTGCGAACTCTTACTAACTGATTGTGCGCTGGTTGGCAACTTTTCGGGTTGTCTTTGTCTTCCAATGTTAGATCGTTTATCTAGCTCTCCAAAATGAGGATACATCGAAGCGAAAAGATTTACTACCTATCTGAATGTTCTACTAATTTTGCCATGTGTATTTTAGTATATTTTTTTTACGCCATTTAGCTATATTGTGATTAAGGAAATAAGTGTATTTTTTGCATTACGAATTTATGACTGAATAAACAGTTGTTAGAAAATGTTGTGTTTTATTTCCTTTTCTGCTCCCGAGCAGAGAATTAAGTTGGAGTGTCCAAATTGTCCTTTTTTTTGGGTGGCAAATTATTTATTTGTCACAAACACTGCTACCATTACAGGAAGTTCCTAATGCAGTAGCGTGGTCCATAATTAGACTATATTAAATAACTAACTTACAATAAATAACATAACACATATAACATTATTTTTGTGAATTCATTCAGAGAATGAAAATAAATCGATCCTGTCAGCCGTGTCATTCAGTACGTGTAAGGCGCGCGTAGGTAAGTGGCGCTTTGCTGAGCAAGTTGGTTCGTGCATGTGGCACTGCTAGTAACCGTGGCTTCCGGCATCGTGATACGTAATTGCCAGGCACATCCAGACAAATCCCCTTCAAAACACCGCAATTATAGGTCTTACCACGTAATAGTTTAAAAACATGTGATGACAGCGAAGTCCCTCCTTGTCTCGAGTTGGTTGTACCCGACCATACCGATAACGAATAAGGTTGGGTACTTCAACGGATAGAAGGGATAGACACTGTATAGTTTCATGTACAAAAATCTGGTGAATTTGTTTCTTATGCGCTCCAACATGAGACTATATATTTTAGTCTCATGCGGAGCCCATATGACAGCATTATACTGCCGTCATAAGGAAAAAGGGCACAACTAACATTTTTTCCAAAATTGAGTTAAATACATATTCGGAATCAAAAAAAAAATGCGCAACTGCCAGTTTTTTTTATATTTTTTTATGAGCAAGATCTTCAGAGATACTAAAAACTAAAAGGTCACAATTACACCATTTTTCACATTATAAGTTACGGAAAAAGGACACATTTGACTTTGATTACGTTGAAAGGTCACAATTGTTTAGATGTGGCTTTTATTTTGTTTATTTTTTTATTATTTTGTTAAATAAAAAGGCTCATCTTGTCCATATTAAGAATAAAAGGCATATATGAGTCAAATGTACCTATTCTTTTTAATTTTCACTCACAATACGGCTTAACAATGAGTTTAAAAGAAAAGACATAACTAGTCAGATGTGCCTTACTTAACTAGTATTTTACTAATAAATAATTTTGACACAACTAAAATCGAATTTGACAATCGCGACTCCACGTGGTATTTGTTTGCCCTACCCCGTGAATTTTTTTTTGGTGCCGGAGGCGCGCAGTTGGGGGGGCATCCTCGACGTGTTTATATGGAATTTTTCACTTTTATATGGAAAAAATGAAAAATTGTTACCTACATGTTGGATTTTAAAGGTTTATGGTTTTCATTAGGGGTCAAAAGTTTTCATTATATTTGCGATATGACACATCATTTTCGAGATACTTAATAAGCAAAAGAAAAAAGATACAGTAGGCGTTGCTGAATGGGTCGCAGACACTTTGGATGATATCTTGAATGATAAGTCACGGATAGCCAGATGATGGTTTATTGAGTATATTTAACTACCACGTAACTAATGCTTTGTGAATGAGTACAGCTGACTATGAACGCTGACCGTGTAGGTCGCGTTACACTATAATTTCTGCAAGGCGACGGAAGATTGCTGGTCTATGCAATGCTCGTGTGCCATGTACAAGTATGTACAGTACAGTACTTGTACATGACTCTACAAGTACTGTTTTTGCACCTGAAGTTGAGGTGTTGGTGTAAGTTTTGGTTCATGACAACTAATTTTATTCCACACCTTTTTAATAGCAATTAAAAATAGTCCGATTTCAAAATTAGAGGCATTTGTGACAAGAGAATCGACACCATTGTTTAAAAATAAAACTTATTTTCACTTGAATACTTTTTATTTAATCCGAACAATTTTTACAGAATTGACTTTATAAGTAAAGTAAAAATAATTCATTGCAACTTTTGAAGTATTTTATTATTACTAAAAGCCAAATGTGCCTGTTAATTGTAATATTTTCTATTTTTACATCAATTACTAGGAACAAAGGGCATTTACATTTGGTAGGTAATTTACATAATTTATTTTATTAAGTTGAAAGAGAAATTGTTGCTTATTTAATAATACTGAAAGAAATTAATTATTATTATTAAATCGTTTTGTAGGAATCATTTTTTTTATATATTTTAATTTTTTTTTTCCTTAAAATTTGCAAAATGTTAGATGTGCCTTTTTACATTACGACGGCAGTATAATTATTAAAATGAAAAGGCATATTTTAATAAATGCGCCTTTTCATTGTATTATTTCATATTTTTTTCACAAAATGTCAGAATGAAAAGTCACAATTGGTTAGTTATGCCCTTTATTCGTAATTAATAACTTTACTTATTTTTTTATGGTACGTTGAAAGAGAAAATGTTGATTATTATGTTATATATTTAATAATTGCCAATAAAATAAAAACTTATATTTCAATAATCGTATAGTAATCGTGAAAATGAACTAATTTAAAGGTAAAAATTTCGAAATACGTCGCCATTTTAAGGGGTTGTGAGTGGTTGGGGGAGGGGGAGGGGAGGGGTCGGATCCCCCCCTCACCATTTTCACCCGCCGGAAGTACTTGGTTCCCTTAGAAAAAATAAAAAACAGAAATTTGTACAAAAATTGTTTATTCCACTTTATAAACATGTTTTATCGCTTTTATTAATTCCATGAATGGATCTTTCTCGTATTTCACGTTATTTCGCCGCCACAAATATTCAAAAATAACATCTGCAAAATTTTCTGTGTTATTAAAATTGTCCTTCCTAAAAAATCTTTTAACAGCCCTCCACTGGGACTCAATTCGTTGAGTATGAGTCCCATCTTCAGCTATGAATGGGTTGTCACGATCCGAGTGGTTGACTTTTTTGTGTATGTAGTATGTAGCCATGTACTGACAAGCAATCATATGCTCTCCAAAAATCAGTGTGGATGGTGGTGCCAACTTCTACATTCTTTAATATAAGTGGCACCAAAACCTCAGCAGAGCGAATATTGTCTGGGCACACTTCCAACCTCAGATCTTGAGATCCATCCTCAATCATACCGAGAACCCAATGGCCCTCAATATATATATAAAAACTGGCTTCAATTATGAGTCGACGGAGCCCCGCTACGCGGGGCTCCTACTTCTGGGTGGTTTAAAAAAAAATAACCACGATGGCTAAGGCGGGAGCTTCGCTGCGCTACGCTCCCGCCTTAGCCATCTAACCTAACCCAATGAAGTCGGATTGTGCCAACTCGGAGTAATACATTGCTATTAATTACCAAAGGAATGACGCACAAATTTGACATTAGCTGTCAATATCATCCATCCAAGATGGCGGGTTGCGTTTCGTTTCACGTTTTTCACATAAAACCTAAAAATTACATTTGAAAAACTACTAAAGCATAAAAATTACGTTCCGTTTTGCATAATTGCAATAGTATTAAGAATTTTTGGAAATTGTTTAAAAATATTTAGACGCAACTCCGGCAGCCAAAATTACTTTGGAGGGATTAAGACTAACTCCCTTAAGCCCCCTACACCACCAATACCCTCAAATTCAGGCGACTCGTTTTAAAATCCAACCCAATTTAAATTCATCTATTTTCGAAAAATAATATTATAGTCGATATTTTTCGCCAAAAACCAATAAAAACTTTAAACTCGATTTTCTCCATATTTATAAAATGTTAGATGTGCCTTTTTTCCTTATGACGGCAGTATACTCTAGCTGAGTTCTTATAAGCGCATTATAGGTATAATGCTGAAACTGCTTTATATTTGTATACCCCGATCCCCGTCGAAGAACGAAACCCAGACTTCTGTATGATTTCTTACACACATTTACAATGTGGTCATAAAATGTTAACTCACAAGAATATAAATTAAAATCTCCTATAACAACAACCTATATTTAACACATAACTGCTCTTGATAGTTCTAAGCTTAGAAGTGATTTATCATAAAAACAGAACTACAATAAATAATAATGTCAATTAAAGCATTTATCGACATTGGTACTGCATGTATGTTTATGTTACTATTATATTAAGTCCAATCAGTAATTAATTACGAGGCGCAGACGCTGGTCGTCTTGATAAATTAACCTACAAATAATATTACAGTACATAGAATATGAAATTGTTTATAATTTCGCTTTTGTTGGGCATAAGTAGAGGAAGAGATTTTTCTAAAGCGAGTGTGGGTCTGCAGCACGATTGTGGTAATTGCCAGCCCGAACAAGTACATATTGCGTTTGGAGGTAAGTCAGTGTCCGTTTGACCTTATTTGTTAAAGTAGTGACCCCTGCTAGTAATTCAATTAGATATTTCAATTGCACGTAAGATACAAAGTCTAAGCCTGCGTCCAGCAGTAGACTGCTTTAGACTAAGCTAATTGATTGATTTAGGTATTGATATGAGCAATCGCATTTCTTTTATTAGCGAACCCTGAATCTCTTTTTCTGATCTACAAAATCACGAGTAACTTAGCCCTTTGTCAGATTTACAACACTAACGAATGGACAAAGGCTGACACATTCTTTGGGAACCATCTTTCATTTCTATTTCAGTTAACCTTTGTGGTCATGGTCATCTAAGTAAGTTTGTAATCTTTGTTGTTGTCACAGCGAAGGCAAAACTAAGAGGAAACATATTTGGGAGTCCTTTGCCCATTTGACATAGGTAATGATTATTTTTTAGGTAATGTTGAGTTGCTGACGTCATCACCTCACAATCTTAACAAAACAGTCTATAATAATAACCCTGACTCCTGAACTTCCAGAGAAAGTGAACGATATAGTGATAACATGGTCGACGTTCGACGATACCCTGGTGTCGGTCGTGGAGTACGGCGAGGGGGTCATGGACAAGCAGACTAGCGGCTCCAGCAAGATCTTCGTGGATGGAGGGAGACGGAAGCGAAGCCAGTTCATACATACTGTCACGTTGAGTGATCTCAAGTTTAATACCAGTTACGGTAGGTCTTTTTCAGGTTGTATTAGTTAAGCTTCACTTGAGTGTATGGTTCACTTGGCGGAAGGTTCATTTTTATTTAATTCCACGTTCACAGAACACCGACAAAACTACATTCGGTAGGCGAGTGAAAGATGCCGAGTGCCGATACCCATCCAATGATGATTGATGGGTATTGGCACTTGGTGGGATCGGTTCACTTTCAATTATTATTTTTTGTCATATGATTAATTTTGTGTTCAGCCGTTTGACAGTTTCACATCGAGTGAATGAAGGCAAAAATGAACAGAAAGTTTTTCTTCTGGTATCTGCTTTATTAGAGTCAAATCTAGACATCTCTGAAGGCCTCAAAGCCACTCTCATTTTAACAGCGCTTTCTTTTAGGTCGAAAATGAGGCCCGCAAATTTTGTCATTAGTTCAAGTTCCCAACATGACCTGTCTACGATTATCATAAGAACCGTTGCTTATTATCTCGGAGGTTTAAAACCTAGTTACGTAGATACTGTAATCAGTGAGTGAGCAGATTGACATACTAAAGAAGGAGGTCATCTCGATGCCTTTACATGATCAACAATTCAAAGTAACTGTACTAGAGCTCATTAACGTATGGAGTTGGTTGGTACCATCGATGTTTTGGCGCGAAGGAAAGAAGAGAGATGGCGACTTCGCACCGGAATATTGATGGCACCAACACGTTACGACACTTCAAAGTACAGTGGTTACTTGTAAATGATGGTACGGTAATATATTGGCAGTGTACCATGTGGGCTCTGTTTATGGATGGTCGGAGCAGTTCTGGTTCCGTACGGCCACCGAAGGCGAGGACTGGCCAGTACGAGCCGCTATCTACGGTGACATGGGCAGCGGGAACGCACAAGTACGTTACAAAAATATTCATCAAATCAAAGTATCATATAGGTAATCTGAATGTGTATTCTCTCCAAAGTAACTGGTAATAAATTTAAAGCCTCGAAAATGCTAATTGTCATAAGGAAAACTGAGTTTAAAAGTCGCCACTACTAGAGCTACGCTATTGCTGTCGTTTTAGTACCTATATTGCATTGAATTATCCTCTAAATAGATACATTTCAACCTTATAAGTTTCTTTTTCCAGTCTCTATCGTACTTGCAAGAAGAGGCCCAACGCTCTCACTTCGACGTAATCCTGCACGTGGGTGACTTTGCGTACGACATGGACTCCAAGAACGCTCTCGTTGGCGACGAGTTCATGCGACAGATAGAACCTCTAGCCACCATAGTGCCCTACATGACGTGTCCCGGGAACCACGAGGAAAAGTAGTACGTATTACACCTACCTAATTCTAGTAGAGTGTGGTGAATCTAAGAATGTAATTAATGATGTTGGATGGAGGGGTCTAAAAGAAGACGGATGTAGGTAGTTCATACTACCTACATCCGTCTTCTTTTAGACCCCTCCCCCCCCCTTACCCCCCTTATATACGCCCCTTACCCCTTTTTATATACCTCATGGTATATAAAAGGTATGGTGTAAATGAAAAGCGAGTAGGTAACAACGCGACGTCTAATAGGAGAGAATGGAAGAGGAAACCATTTTGTACCGACCCCAAATATAACATGAGACTAGGGCAGAAAAGAGAAAAAAAATCCTTTAAATTATTTTAGTAAGATTCTTAGACGAAGTTTTTGGGTCTTGATCAGTCGTAAGCGAGAGCTTTTATCAGAATCTTCATTCTCTCGATAATATTTTAAATATCAATTCGCAGTAACTTCAGCAACTACGCGAACCGTTTCTCGATGCCGGGCCGCGACTCGAGCCTGTTCTACAGCTTCGACCTCGGCCCCGTGCACTTTGTATCCATCTCCACTGAGGTGTACTACTATGTAAATTACGGCATCAAACTGATCAGCAACCAGTACGACTGGCTCAAGGAAGACTTGGAGAAAGCCAACCTTTCGGAGAACAGGTCAGATATTTGACCAAAATATTTCTGGTCATTAATTCAGCTAAGATGGTACACGATACATCAGGAGTTTGTGTTTGAGGACTAAAATGGAAATTCAATTAGCAGCTAAGGAAATCAGATATAATATGGCCAAGATTTTAGGTTCCTTCTTCTTCGCTGGCTAAGCCCAAACCTCAGAGAAAGACGCCAAGAGCAGCGTATAATAATTATCGTCTCCGCTTCATCCACTACTAGGTTTAATCTCCTCACTGTTAGGTATAAAAACCAGTCATCCCAGCTATCTATTTTCACAATGTGGCGTTGAATAAAGTTTAGTAGCAAAAGTTCTTACTTATTTTAATCTAGACTTGATAAACTGCAAGTTTGTATGAATATTACTTGTTTTTAGATCGAAGAGACCATGGATCGTATTGTTCGGACACAGACCTATGTACTGCAGTGACCGCATTGATCTTGACTGTAAAAGAGAGCTCACGCGAGTCGGCTTGCATGGAATGTGGGGTGAGTGTAGTGTAGCATTGAGAGTAGTTAAGAACATAGTAGATAGGTAACTCAGGTTTCCACTTTTTTAAATGTGCAAGAATACTTAGGTGTAAAGACGCTTTGGCCTAGAATCGACAAATGACCCGAAAAGACGGCATTGACAGACTGGATGCGGACAGCCTTGGATTTACGATTTTTTCGAACCGGGGCAAAACCTTGGTACTGGCGCCCCCTCCCTTCAGTGTTTGAGAAAAACTTGCAAATTGTTGATTTCCACTACGATAATATATGATTTCACTAATAAATTACTTGTTTTATTAACGCTGATTAATCGTAAACGCAACCACATAAACAAACAGTGTTGTCACTTGACGTTCAACTGTTTGAATTTGTTCGGCTCGGCTCGTATAGATATGTGACGGGGATTCCCCTTGGCAGAAAGATCACGGACACTACGCACGCGTTCATAAAACTTGATCTGTTAAGATGCGTTCATAAATCACTTAGTATGTGTTAAAAAAATAACTGGGCGTATGGAAATAGAAAAGTTTGTTTTTCAAACTTAATTATTATATTAAGATTAGATTACTTGTTAAAAACCTATGATATTGTAGGAAAAAAGGCTTCATTTGTTCGATATTTCGAATTCTTGTCTCAAGGATTTGGCGCCCCCATGAAACTGCCGCCCGGGGCAAATGCCCCGGTTTGCCCCCCCTTAGATCCGGGGCTGGATGCGGATGAGTCGGGTACCTATTGTGACGCATCACGCAACTTGGGACATGCCTTAGTCCATCAGTGCACTGCGATAACCGAGTCTCTCGATTATATCTACAAATGTCCTTTCTAAACATAACTGATTTTCATGACTTTTGCAAAGAAATTGTTGCCTGGACAAAATCATTATCTTTCATCCAGAAAAATAATGCTTTCGGGTGGCCATCAAGCGAGTATATAAATATTAAAAAAAAATTGTTCATAGCTCTCGAGCCTTTACTGAAGGAGTATGGCGTAGACCTGGTGATCTGGGCGCATGACCACCTGTACGAGAGAACATTCCCGATGTATGACAATAAGATGTACAACGGCTCCACTGAATATCCCTACGTTGACCCTGGGTATGTGAGGAGTACCTACACTCTCTTTGATAGAGGACAACTATTCTACTGTAGTGGACACAAAGTCCGTTTTGAAATCTCACTCTTGTAAGATTGAGCCTAAAGAATGATGCTGCGAGGTTTTTGTCGTTTTATTAGGTTGTAAGTTTATCCAGCTGCTCTATTCCGTCAAAAATTTACCTTGAAAACCATAATTATAGTGAAAACTAACGTGAAGATATGGACGCGACAGCATCGGTGGATAGCTGTCACACGTGAGAGATTTAATTTTTTTCATTTAGTGGATTTTAGTACGTGAAATTGGCAAAATTGTGGTGTTTATTCCACAAAAGCCATTAATCAAGAGTTGAAGTTGAACTAACGTGAAGTGAGCTGTCATTCCACTAGGGATTGGCATTATTGACAGCTCTCGATGGGTGTCTGTCTTGTACAAAGACGTAAATCCCTTTTATTGCATTTGATTGGGAAATTTTATTTCTTTCGTAGGTCATCCCGATTATTTTACAAGTAACAATTATTTATAATATTCTAGCGCTCCAGTGCACATCATAACAGGCTCGGCTGGATGCAAAGAAGGACACTCAGAATTTAAACGTAAGTACCTACCTATACAGAGGTGTTTCAGTTCAGAAAAGGTTAGGTAGAAAACTGAAGAATGTCAATCTTCCTGGGGGTGATTCCAAAAACTCGTGGGGAAAAATATTAAGATCATAAATTCGAACGTAACAAATTGCCGGTTCTTTTAAATGGACAAAGAGAAGTTAAATCTGTTTGGAAGCTGGTTTTTTTTTCTAACCACTGAAAGGTTAACCATGAACGTTTGCAGCTAACCCGGAGCCATGGTCTGCGTTCAGGAGTAGCGACTACGGCTACACGAGGTTTGTGGCACACAACAAGACGCATATATACATGGACCAGGTACGATTAATCCAGTAATTATTTCTTTATAATTAAATTACTTACTGTCTTTCTTTGCTCACTACCTGTTTATTACGATGTTTGTGTAACTGTTTGTTTTCCCGAATTCAATAAATAAATAAACAAAAAAGGACTTTGATTTCACACATCACATTATGATATTCTTTGTGAAGGCAGTTTTTTTTTTTTGGTTTATTTCTGTCTGTCAAAGATATACCTACCTACTTAACCATGTTGGAAGGTCGTGATGCTGTCCATGTTTGTCTATGACATCTATTTTAGATTGATTCAAAATATATTCTTCTATCTGATTGATGTACGGTGTTATGTAAAAATTTATTCTATTTTTTCTCATTATACAAATAAACACAATGTTTATAATATTCACATTTTTATTTAATTTCAAGCTGCCAATTCCACCCTATCAGTGGTAGCAGAGCGTGGTTGGATAATTAGTGGCAAATGGAATAAAACTGTGAGTAAATGAGAAAATAAAATTTTAAAAATGAGCTCAAGTCTAAGAAGCATAGAACCGCTGACAAAATCAAATTACGATACCTGGTGCTTACAAGCTCAGGCGATTCTCATAAGATACGATCTATGGGAGTACGCTAGTGGTGAAAAAACGTTAGCGGCAACTGCGACTGCCGAAGAAAAGAGGGCATTCCTAAAGGAAGACATAAAGGCAAGGTCAGAGGTACTTCTACTTATATCTCCACCAGAACTTAAACAAATTAAAGGATGTAACACGTCCAAGGAGGTATGGGATAAACTAAAATCTGTACATCAAAGTTCAGGACCCGCGAGAAAGGCTACGCTATTAAAGCAACTAGTATTGAAGAAAATGACTTCACAAGAAGATGTAAGAGACCATCTCAGTAATTTTATGGACGTAGTGGGTAAATTAGAAGATATGGATGTCAAAATTCATCCAGAATTATTAAGCATTATGATGTTATACAGTTTACCTACAAATTTTGATAGCTTCAGAACGGCAATTGAGTCGAGAGATGTTCTACCAAGTCCTGACATTTTAAAAGTTAAAATCATAGAAGAATACGAAGCAAGAAGGCAAAGCGAAGCAAGCAAACCACAGACTTCAGAAGCATTCTATACCAAAACAAAGAAAAGAGTACTATATTGCAACAATTGTAAGAAGAAAGGCCATTCCACAGAATCTTGTTGGTCAAAGAAGAGACCAAATAACTCTAATAAAACTAAAGGTCAGGAAGAGACGCATAATATCTGTTTAACAACAGGAACGTCAAAAACTAAAAGCAATTTATGGTGTCTAGATAGTGGCTGTACGTCACATATGACGGGTGACAAAAGTATACTCTGTAACTTAATCCCTGCATCTGACACTCTAAGACTAGCTTCAGAGAAGCATACGACCGAAGTTAAAGGGAAAGGAAACGCAGAACTCTATATAAAAGATTTGAAACATACTATAATTGACACATTATATGTGCCTGATTTGTCAAACAACTTGATGTCAGTAAGTAAAATTACAGATCATGGCTATAAAGTTTTATTTGAAAAGGGACAAGCCAGTATCATAAAAGACGGAACAGTTAACTTAAAAGCTAGAAGAAGAAATGGACTATACTTCATTGAATTCGATGAGCCGGAAGAGACAGCAAATTTCACGCCCAGTGCTGAAGGCGAAATTATGAAATGGCACAAGAAATTAGGTCATGTCAATGAAAGAGACCTAAAGGAAATGGTTAAAAATAAAATGATGCGAGGCCTCGAATTTAAAGAAAAAACTTTGGGTACCTGTGAGACTTGTATCAAGGGTAAATTTACCACTCTACCATTTCAAAGCCATGAACAAATAATCTCTACCAAAGTGCTGCAGATAATTCACAGTGACGTATGTGGCCCTTTTGAGCATAAATCAATGGCTGGATCAAAGTATTTTGTTACATTTATTGACGACTATACAAGATACTGCTGTGTTTACTTCTTAAAAGAAAAGAGCGAAGTTATTGAAAAATTCAAAGAGTATAAAAACTATGTTGAACTGTTTCATAAGAAGAAAATTCAAAACCTTCAGTCTGACAATGGAGGCGAATATAGGTCGAAAGCGTTTGACAAATTCCTGAAAGATAACGGCATAAGCCGAAGACTATCTGCACCCTATACACCGCAGCAAAATGGCATGAGTGAAAGGAAAAATCGGTCGCTGATGGATAAAGCAAGATGTCTGATGATAGATTCTAACATTCCTGCAAATCTGTGGGCAGAAGCAGTGAACACTGCAAACTATTTGATAAATAGAAGCCCAGCAAAAGCTCTCAAAGGAAACTCCCCATATGAGAAGTGGGTAGGAAGAACCCCATCGGGAAATCACCTACACGTGTTTGGAAACAGAGCCTTTGTAATGAACAAGAACCGAAAAGGAAAATTCTCTGCCAAAGCGACAGAAGGAGTATTTTTGGGATATGCAAATAAAGCCAAAGGTTTTAGAATCTACATACCGGAAAAGAATGACGTTGTTATCAGCAGAGACGTAAAAGTAATCGAAAAGATGCATTATGGCGATACTCCTGCTGAGAAAAACGAAGACTTTACTCTAGAACCAGAAACAGAATCAATTGAGATTGAAATACCTGAAATTAAAAACAAAATGAATAATAACTTATTTTTTCAGGAACCTACTAATCTTCCTTCTTCCAGCTCCAGTCGAGATCCAGTTGACCCACCGCCCTCAAGTGAAAGACCACAAAGAGAAGTGAGGCTACCAGCATGGACCAAAGATTACGAGCTAAGTCGTTGCGTGACTATGTTTACATCAGATAGTAATGATGACTATGACTGTTCATTTCTTACATATCAAGATGCAGTGACGGGCACCGACAGACAAAATTGGGAGAAGGCGATACAGTCTGAAATGGATTCACTACAGAAAAATAACACGTGGGTATTAGTTGACAGGTCAGAAGCCAAAGGACACAAAATTTTGTCGAACAAATGGGTATTTCGGATTAAAGATGACGGTACATACAAGGCCAGATTAGTCGTACGTGGCTGCGAGCAGAAAGGAAACCTGGATTTTGAAGACGTATATAGCCCAGTTGTAAGTCAATCTGCTTTAAAAACTTTATTAGTCGTTGCCGCATCCAAATCTTACTACTTCATGACATTTGACGTCAAGACAGCATTCTTGTACGGAGAGTTGACAGATGAAGTTTATATGAAACTACCTATTGGCTATAAAACTGACTGCAATACTACTGAAGTAGTTTGCCGGCTGAAAAAGTCGTTGTATGGCTTAAAGCAAGCTCCATTCACATGGAATAAAACTTTTACCCAAGCGATGTTTGATTTGGGTTTCAAGACGATAAAAACCGATCGATGCGTTTTCATAAACGAAGATAAGTCAATAATAATCGGATTATTTGTCGATGATGGTCTTGTTATAGGAAAAGACAAGAAAAAGATCGAAGTTATTTTGAAGAAACTTGAAACCAAATTTGAAATGAAAAAGAATCAAAATCCAAGTACCTATCTAGGTATGGAAATAAGAAATTCCAAAGAAGGAATAATTCTTACTCAGAGATCTTATATAAATGATGTACTGGAAAAATATAATATGAAAAATGCCAAACCTTGTGACACGCCCGCAAGTAGCGATTCCAAGTCGATACAAGAAACTGCCCAGGAGAAGGAATATCCCTATAGGGAGGCAGTGGGAAGTTTACTGTATCTGTCTACCAGAACTAGACCAGACATCGCACAAGCGGTCAATCAAGTTAGCAGGAAGGTCGAAAATTTCACTAGAGAAGATGTCACAAAACTTAAGAAAATATTCAAATATTTGGTGGGAACCAAAGATAAAGGCATTTTGTTCAAACGAAACACACCGATAGAGAATATCGATGCTTATAGCGACTCGGACTATGCTGGAGATCCATTGACGCGAAGAAGCACATCTGGCTCCGTGCTTATGATAGCTGATAGACCAATCGCATGGGCGTCTAAGAGACAGCCTATAGTGGCATTATCATCGACTGAAGCCGAGTACATAGCCGCAGCAGACTGTTGCAAAGAGGCATTGTATCTGAAATCTCTGTTGAAGGAAATAACCGATGGGGATATAAAAATAAATTTGCACGTTGATAACCAAAGTTCGATTCAACTCGTAAAATCGGGATCCTTCAACAAAAGGTCGAAGCACATAGATGTGCGATACCATTTTATACACGAACACTTCGTGAACGGATTGATCAATATCAGCTACTGTCCAACAGAGATACAGTTGGCTGACGTAATGACAAAACCACTGTCAAAAGTAAAGTTCGAAAGACACTGTGCAAGATTAATGCATATATAGAGACGTGTCTCAGCAACATGAACGAACATCAGGAGAAGGTGTTGGAAGGTCGTGATGCTGTCCATGTTTGTCTATGACATCTATTTTAGATTGATTCAAAATATATTCTTCTATCTGATTGATGTACGGTGTTATGTAAAAATTTATTCTATTTTTTCTCATTATACAAATAAACACAATGTTTATAATATTCACATTTTTATTTAATTTCAAGCTGCCAATTCCACCCTATCAAACCAAAACACAAGTTCTTATCTACAAAAATTGTTTCTATTTTCAGGTAAACGTTGAACAAAAGGGCCAAGTCATCGACTCGCTGTGGCTCATCAAGAATCAACACAAACCTTACGATATTAAATAGTTTTATAATTAAACCGTATCAGTGTAATGCAATAAATAGCATTACACTGCTGGCCATAGGCCTTTCGCAGAAAACGCGCATCTACATGTGACAGGTACCTACACATTTAGATTACCGAATTGTGAAGGCTAATTTTATAAATAAATTGTTTAAGTATAGTAAATGTTTTGGTATTTTTATTACCGTCTGATAAGTTTGGCCCTACCTCAGCTAGATCAATAAATAACGTAGGAGTTTGAATGGGCGAGTTTAGTACACCACACAATCTGAGTCTTATTAATAAACTAGGGCTGGAAAAAACTAAACAGTAGTTTGGTTTTTCTGCGCCTTCTCGTGTTTATGTGCAAATAAAATACTGACTCGCATCGCAAACGCAGCTTAACCTTGGAGCTCAAAAGTGATGCGCAGTTTTCATTAATTTCAAGTGCCTAGTCGTCCTCTGCATTCAGCACGTCAAATAAACTAGGTACTTATCATCATCTGCCTAGCCTTTTCGCAACTATGTTGGGGTCGGCTTCAGTCTAACCGGATGCAGCTTAATACCAGTATTTTACATGGAGCGAGGAGTGACTGCCTATCTGACCTCCACAACCCAGTTACTGGTTAATACGATACCCCTTGGTATGACTGGTAGTCAGACTTTCGGGCTTCTGTCTGGACTGTCAAAGATCCATGAATGACAGCCGGGACCAAAGGCTTAACTTGCTTTCCGAGGCACGATGAGGTCTCGGTATGAAAAGATGGTCACACATCCACAGACTAACCGTGGCAAGCGTAGCTTAACCTGATCGATCGACCTGTGCCGCTGTTATTATTTAGCCACGGGCCCCTCATATAATATAATGTTGGAGCAAACATATGTAACCTCATGTCTGTCACATTAATTTGTAGACAGGCTGGTTGTGAATTTTAAAATGAGATTGTTTTTAAAATTGACAACTGTTGTTTGGAACAATAAGAAAATTTATTTTGATAGATTTATTATTGTTGTCAACGTGTGTATGTCCATCAAAGTTCGCTTTCTATATCTTTTATCTTTTCTCCAATTTTCTTTATCCATGCGTGATAAAGCTTCATCCACTGTCAGTGGAAAAACACTTTCAATAGCTTGATATGTGATGTGATCCGGAAATTGTTTAGGTTTCCTCTCTCTTAATGGATATCTTCTCTCACTAGGAAGTACCGGCTCTGGTTGTAGTACCTCTTCGTCTCTTTCATCAAGGGATTCCCATTCATCACAGCTTTCTGTTTCATTGCCATTAGATTCTTCATTTTGATCTAAATCATTTGTATTTATTTCTCTTACAGTCTCATTCTGTTCTTGAAGTTCTTCTTCACTTTCTATCACAGTGTTTGTTGGTACAACTGGTGGATTTTCGTGTTCAAAAACTACAGATATCTCATCTTTCTTTGTTTCTGAACTTCTATCTATGTGTTGAAATTGGTTTTCGAAGAAAACAACATCTCTTGCTTTATGTACCATCTTGGTTTCTGGATCAAACAAACGATATGCTTTCGCATCTTCACAGTATCCAATATGAAGCAACTCTTTGCTCTTCGGATCCCACTTGGCACGTTTTTGTTTAGGTATGTGCATAAACGTTTTGCATCCGAAAACTCTGATATATGTCAGATTTTGTTTCTTTCCAGTCCAAGCTTCTTCAGGCGTTTTATTCCTAACAGCTTTCGTTGGTGATCGGTTTTTCAGAAAAACAGCTGTCTTCACAGCTTCTGCCCAAAACTTATTGCTTAATCCAGCTTCTTGGATCATGCTCCTAGATTTTTCAACCATTGTTCTGTTTGCCCTTTCTGCTACACCATTCTGTTCAGGTGTATATTCCACCGTTAATTGATGTTTGATTCCGTACTTCTTCATGAAATCATTCATCCGAGTATTTACATATTCTTTGCCATTATCTGACCGTAAAGTTTTTAACTTGTTTCCAGTCTGTAATTCCGCAAAAGTTTTGAATTCTTCAAGTTTATTAAATACTTCACTTTTACATTTAAGAAAATATACGAAGGTTTTACGCGTATAATCGTCTATAAACGTTACAAAATATTTGAATCCGCTAAATGACTCTTCAGCCATTGGTCCGCAGACGTCAGTATGTACTAGCTCAAGTACACTGTCTGCTCTATTTGCTGGACTGCTTTTCTTGAATGGTTGTCTGGTTTGTTTTCCTTTCAGACAAGCTACGCACTCTAGTGTAGTAGAACTGTTAGAAAAACTCACCCCTGTCGCCATGATATTGCGTAATAGTTTAAGGTTACGTACTCCAAGGTGACCCATTCTTCTATGCCATAAGTCCATCTCATCTCCACTGATAGTATTCGCCAGCGCTGTGTGCTTTAAGCTTTGCTTTAATTTATACACACCATTTTCCTCTACAGCTATAAGTAAAGGTTCGCCTGTTATTTCACAATTACTACTCTTTACTACGTTAAAACCTCCCTTGTAGAATACTACCTTAAGGTCTTTCTTAGTGACAGCACTAACGCTAAGTAAGTTTGCAGCTAATCTCGGGACATACATAGCATTAATTGTAACATTCGGTTTCGTACATACCACTGTGCCACTTCCAATACCTTGCAACCTTTCTCCGTTTGCACACACTACAGTCACTCCCCTTTCATACTTCTTCAAATCATGTAACCATTCACGCCTTGAAGTCATATGATTAGAAGCTCCCGAGTCAACAATCCAAAAATCTTCTGAAGTTGAAGTCGTCATCGCCAAAGCTGTAGATGCTTCATTTCTCTTCTTGCTTGGATTGTCTGGACAATCTTTCGCTTTATGTGGTCCATTGCAAATGAAACATTTAAACTTTTTCTTTTGTTTTTGTTTAAAAGTATTTTTCTTTGTCAAAAGAGCATGATTGTTTGCACTCGTAGCCGCTGTATGTGTATCCTCCATTTGGTAAAGTTTAGTTTTCACATAATCCGTAGTAAGCTCAATATTTGAATTTTCAATTGCTAATCTCATAGCTTGAAAATTATCTGTTAAACCTTGAAGCATTAGGGCAGCCAATAATTCGTCATCTATTTCCTTTCCTAGATCACACAGTTTTTGTGCAGTCGTCATCAATGCCGAAATATAATCTCTTATAGTCGTGAACTGCTCCAGTTTAAGACTAACTAGTTTTGACAGCAATCTGCAGCGATTATTTAGCCCTTTATCTTCGTATGCTTTCTCTAAAGCTTTCCAAGCCTCCTTGGCAGTCTTTGCTTGACGCACATGAATTAGGCACTCTGGTTTTATCATCAAGCATATTTTACTTCTTGCTTTTTGATCTCTCTTTTTGCCTATCTCATCAACTGGCGTAGTATGTGTATACCTACTCCCATAGATCATCGTGTATTAAATATAATTCCATCACAAATTTCCATGAACTATAGTTAATGGCACCATCTAGTTTCTCAATTGACGCCATGCTCAAAAAATCATTCTTACTTACAGTTACTGCTGAATGATTTTCGCCGTTTTCAATCATTTCTCGGTTTATTTGGTTTCTGGGCCCATAACCTTTGTTGGAACTCGTTGTTGTGTCTTCAGTTAATTAAACACAGCGCAGAATAATTAAACCTTTATTTGGTGTTAAACAAATATATATGTGAGAAAAGATAAAAGATATAGAAAGCGAACTTTGATGGACATACACACGTTGACAACAATAATAAATCTATAAAATAATAAATCAACAATAATAAATCTATATCTAGAAAATTGGAGAAAAGCAATTGAGGAGGAGTTAGATGCTCTACAAAAAAACAATACCTGGACACTGGTCAAACCACCAGCGTACCCTTACAACATCGTTGATTCTAAATGGATATTTCGAATCAAAGAAGAGGTGGGCGGATATAGGTATAAGGCACGCCTGGTAGCAAGGGGATATAGTCAAAGGAGAGGCATTGATTACCATGAGACCTTCGCACCAGTTGTGAGACACAGCTCACTCAGAACTTTAATAGCTCTCGCAGCTAAATTGGATCTTCAAATTGATCAGATGGATGTTAAGACTGCATTCCTAAATGGAAACTTAAATGAAGTTGTTTACATGAAACAACCACATGGTTTTGAACAAAAAGGAAAAGAGGACTATGTGTGTCTTCTGAAGAAGTCATTATACGGACTGAAGCAGGCTCCAAGAAGTTGGAACATAAAATTAGATGAGGAACTGAGGAAGCTAAACTTTAAGCGATCCTTAAATGAACCCTGCGTCTACACTAGGACTAGAGGAAAGAACATAATAATCCTGGCTGTCTATGTAGATGACATTCTGCTATTTTGGAACAATTTAACAGAAATGAAGGTAGTGAAGAAAGAGCTTATGTCGAAATTCGATATGAAAGATCTTGGCAAGGCAGAGTTGATGCTTGGTATTCAAATTAAACAAAATTTGAATAGCATAAACCTCAATCAAGAAAAATATATCGAAAAGTTGCTTAGAGAATTTGGCATGGAAGATGCAAAGACAGTTTCAACGCCGGAAGTAACTGGACAAAGGCTAGAGAAGCCTCCATCAGAACACAAGTCAAGAGATGACCTACCATATAGAGCATTGATAGGTTCTCTTATGTATCTTGCTGTGTGCACACGTCCAGATATTGCTCATTCAGTGAACAGTTTGAGTCAGTTTAATAATTCATTTGACGAGAGTCATTGGATCGCAGCAAAACGAGTACTTCGTTATCTCAAGGGCACTAAGAGTCATGGTCTAAAATATTTAAAAGGACAGAATGGACTTCTAGAAGGATATGCAGATGCAGATCATGCTGGAGAGTTTGATAGGAGATCATACTCTGGTTTGGTCTTCATAATGCAAGGTGGCGCAATCAGCTGGGAGAGCAAGAAACAAAGAACAATAGCTCTTAGTACAGCAGAGGCAGAATATGTATCGCTATCAGAAGCTGCAAGGGAAGCAATATTCCTGAGAAGGTTTATAGCCGAAGTAACTGATGGACAGGGCTACAAATTGGATGAAGCCGTGACCATTTTCAGTGATAGTCAGTCTGCCATCGCTATTGCCAAAAACCCAGTACATCACCAACGTACTAAGCATGTAGATGTGAGGTATCATTTTGTGCGTGAGGCAATTGTAAATAATGAGGTGATACTGAAGTATAAGGAGACCACATGCATGGTCGCAGATGGTTTAACGAAACCACTTCCAAGAGAGAAGTTTCAGTGGTGTGTGAGAGGTATGGGTGTGTGTGTTTGATAAACATGTATGGTGTGTGAATGGACACGAGATTAAGGAGGAGTGTTGGAGCAAACATATGTAACCTCATGTCTGTCACATTAATTTGTAGACAGGCTGGTTGTGAATTTTAAAATGAGATTGTTTTTAAAATTGACAACTGTTGTTTGGAACAATAAGAAAATTTATTTTGATAGATTTATTATTGTTGTCAACGTGTGTATGTCCATCAAAGTTCGCTTTCTATATCTTTTATCTTTTCTCACATATATATTTGTTTAACACCAAATAAAGGTTTAATTATTCTGCGCTGTGTTTAATTAACTGAAGACACAACAACGAGTTCCAACAATATAATATAATAAAATAATCCGAAAGGTTCTGGAGTGGCGATCGCGTACCGGTAGACGTAGCGTGGGAAGGCCTGAGTGGCCTACAAGGTGGACCGACGACCTGGTGAAGGCCGCAGGAACCCGTTGGATGCGAGAAGCACAGAACCGGTCGAAGTGGAGGTGTTTGGGGGAGGCCTATGTCCAGCAGTGGACGTCTTTCGGTTGAAATGATCACGAATCAAATAATAATAATCTAGGTATATGTATAATAAAAATTAATTGCTGTTCTTTTGTAAGCGCGTCACTATTCAGAACGGCTGAACCGATTTGGCAGAAAGTAAAAGTTCTTCTTCTTCTTCTCTTCGTTTAATGGAGTTAAAAAGTGACCGGGAAATCTGACAGTGCATTTTCCATGGGAATTTTATATGAATGACTAATTATTGACAGGACAACGTCTGTCGGGTCAGAAAGTTAATCATAATTATTAGCCTGTAGGTATAAAGCACATATAGGTACTACGATGAACCAATGAACCATGCGTTTTTAGGGTGCCGTACCCAAAGGGTTCCAACGGAACCCTATTACTAAGCCTCGACTGTTCGAGTACGTCTGACTGTCAGCGGGCTGTAGGTACTCGTATCTCATGAACCGTAGTAGATAGGTGAAATTTTCACAAAGTGTGTTTTTCTATTGCCGCTTTATTTAACAACAAATGTTATGAAAAATAAAATACTTAACTTTTATTAACTTTATTTTATTTTTCATACAAAAACCTGTTCTTTGTCGGCGTTTTAAGTCTTGTGGTACGGACTTACGGAGCCCTTCGTGTGCGAGTCTAACACGCACTTGGCTGATTTTTAACACAAGCGTGCCCATGACGGCGCTAGACTAATTAATTACTGATCAATTTATAGCAGCTACAATAACATGATATAAAAGTGTCATTTTTTTCGACAAATCGTTAAAAGCACATTAAAAATATTCAGTAAAATAACCACGATAATAAAATTTCTATTACCTGTACACGTAAAATGGAACGTAGGTGCGTTCGAAATCTTAGAAATTATCTTAGAAATCATATTGAATATTTTTTTTTACAATTTTTTCTTATCGTCGAAAGGATTGTTTTCTTTTATCAGCAGTACATAACCAATATTTTTAATTCAAGAAAGATTAATTAGTTTCATTATTTCTTGTGTCGATAATTTTTTTGATTAGTTTGATTATTATAAGTTAAAATTGTTCAAGTTTCAGAATTTCAGTGAATCAGTGACGTTTATGACATTTGCGAGCGAGGCCATGTTTATAAAATTTGAAATAAAACAAACAAAGACCGATTAGATGTATAATTTACTCTGTGCCGATTAGTAATTAATTGGTCGTTCAGTCATCAGTGACGAAGAACGACTTGTTTCGCTTTACCAGTGTTAACTTATAAAATACAGTTTTGGATATCAGTAGATATATTGAGGTTTTTCTATTCGTAAACGTACCAAAATGAAATTGCTAATATTTTCTCTACTAATAGGGATAAGTTCGGGGAATAGTCTATTTGGGGGCTTCGGGGGTCTTCAAGGGAACCCGGGACCAACGTATGAATGTACTCATTGCCAACCGGAACAAATGCACATAGCCTTTGGAGGTAAGTCCTTTGCTGAGTATCTCTACAATATTTCTACAATAATATTTTATTCCGTTTTGTTCACGATGATTTACGACCTCAAACAAACAGGTACTTTTACATATCCTAACTCCTTACATACTACTAGATCAGATTACACAACATAGTTAAGTACAAATAAAGAATCAACATTAAAAAAAAGAATTAAGTATGTACTTACATAATTAAAAACTATTGGTGGTTTAAAAAAAATAAACAGGCTGTTTTTGCACTAGGTACTAAATTAGATGAATATCTATTCAAATAAATACAAAAACAAAAGGACTCTTAGGCGTCGAAGTACTCATCTGCATGGCTGCCATCCGGAAACATGTCCAGGAGACTGGCAGCATTGCCACGTTTAATCGTGATGCTAATTCTTTGATTACTGACTATAATTAAAACAGTTTGTTTACCTACACAGTATAGACTGCATTTGGAATAAGATTAGACATTTAAATAAACCTTTTTTACAGTCCGTTCAACCTATTTTGACTTCTATTCTGTAGGCATAAGAATGGTATTAAAAATAAAAAAAGTGCTTACAGTACCAAATGTTTACTGCAGCTGCATATGGCAGCTGCAGACCTGCAGTCATGCCACCAACACAATAGAATTCAAAATCGGTTGAACGGACTGTAAAAATGGTTTATTTAAATATCTAATATCTAGTTTGTGTTAACCCTAATTATATACAACTTCTGTAAATATTTTGTTCAAAAAAACATGGTCACCACTCTATATGTAATCTAATCAAAACAGTGAAAGAACTGATCATGAGGAAACCAGTATGTCCTAGAACCAAAAATTCGAAGACGTGAACGAGCGTAACCTGCGCTGGACCCGCTTGGTAGACTATGGCCCACTCCATCTCACTGAGAGGAGGCGTGTGTCCCAGCAGTGAGAACATTATAGGCTGATTATGGATACTACAAAATTGTAGCATACGCAATGCTTGTAGTAATGTAAATTATAATTACCAATCCTGTGAATTTGTTAATCTAATTTTGAACTTTATGTCATTGTAATAAGAACCATATATAACTACAATAAACAATTACGCATGTCCCATTTACATATAACATGATAAACATATTTCTACTGTTTCAATAAATAACATTCTAAAGCTGAACTAAATAATATTATGAAATAAGTGATAATAATAATTGATAAAATTGTTTTGCTCATAACAAATGTTCTAATGGCTAAATACTTTTAATTGGATTACTTTATGAGGTTTATGATTACATCCTTTGAGCCATGAAAATTCCATTTTACGAATTTACTCAACATATCCATAGTTTGAAATGACAACCAGTGATACCAAGGGGTATTGTATTACCCAGTAACTGTGTTGTGGAGGTCAGATAGGCAGTCCATGTAAAAAACTGATAGTCAGCTGCATCCGGAACACTCGAAGCCGACCCCTACATCGTTGGGAAAAGTTGATTTATTGAGGCATCCACGGTGAAGCCCGGTTAAGCAGATGACAACCTCATAGGTTGACCTGCGAGATGCCAATCCCTAAGAAAAAACTTTTACATGTCATATTATTGAAAAAAATAATTTGAATGGAATCGAAATTTACTATCTACATAACTACCCCTAAGAAGAAATGTCGAAACTAACTCAAGTGTCATAAAGCAGACCAAAAGATTATGATTTAGCAACTACATTCTACAAATCATGAATCCAACAAAACTCTTGGTTGGGTGTTAGTAAAGATTTAAATCATGAATACACAGTCAGACTGCAGTAATTCTGTACTTATATTATTTGTGTTAAGGAAAATAAAACTCATGTGTTACATGGTGTACGTTACCCCAGCAAGAAAGTGTCTCCTAGAGTTATAGGAGTAGAACGTATAATATGTGCCCTATCTGCTGTAAATGTGCCCCCAAATAAAAAATGTGTGCCCCCTGTCGTTTTGGAAAAAAACGGAAAAAACGATTCCTGCTGGGGTAACGTTTTTCTAGCAGGAAAATTCTAAACGAATGATCGGAGAGAGAAAAATTGTGCATGGCCAGAGAGCTTATAGGTGTGCCTTAATGTGCCCCAAAAAAAAAAATCTGTGCCCCTTCAGGTTTTCGAAATATTGCATTTCCTGCTGGAGTAACGTTTTGATGAATCGTATATCTCTACAACCATTGCATGTGCCCCTGTAGAGTAAACATACACGAGTAGCTCTTTATGTGTGCCCCTTAGTGCCCCAATTAGTTTTAAGAAAATATTTATAGTTTTCAAGTTATAGCGGTTTTATGAAAACCCGAAAAAACATCGCAGCGCCTAAATTAGACAAGAAACAAGTTCGCTGAAAACTGTATTCGGTCCTTCTTGACGCTAATAATAACCATACAAAGTTTCAAAACTATTCATGCATGCGTTTTTGCTAAAAGTCAAAACGATGGTGTCCTAACTTTGACGGCAAAATACAAGGAACCGGCTCAATCCGAGATGTGTAGGTGTAAACCAAAATCATGTGCCTTTAGTCAAAAATATATGGTGAAAATATTCAGCTTGGAATGTTTCGCATTAAGTAAATATTAACAAAAAACCAAAATATGTAAGCAACGGCTGGTTATCCGACCAAATTTGAATGACTACTAAAAAGCGACGGATTCATACATATCGATGACCTTCTTTACTTTACTCACTAACCGGTTCACACGTGTTGTGCCTGAGTACACTGACTTACAAAAGTAATATGTAATTAAATAAAGTTGTTATTGGATTATATTCTACTAGCTGTTTCTATGACGTTACACATGATTAAGTACATTATGAATAGTAGCCTAAGTGCTATTCCAAGGTAAGCTATCTTCTCGATTCTAAATTTCATTAAAATACATCCAGTAATTTATGTGTGAACGAAAGAAATACATCGAGATATTTGCCAGGTTTTTGACTTGGTCCCGATGTTTAAAAAAAAATATAGTTCATGAAATGTGTGATGAATACCTACTACTAAAAAGAGGTAGCTCTTTTTTGTATATAAATAAAAAGCCCGTATTTGTCTTTTTATATTAGGTACATATATATTTATTGATAAGCCGTAGGTTAGATAAATTAACAGTACAATGCATGCCACGAAATGAGACTTGACCCGCCTCCCCCGCTCTTTCCGCCGCCCCTATGACGTCCAGTCCCGTCCCGCACTCAGACCTCATACCGCTAAAGATACCTAAAATCGTGTACTGCGCATGTCAAACCACGTGGTGTGTCAAGTCTCATCTTTCGTGGCACGCATTGTAAGTTTTTCATCATTAAGGGGAATGCTCCAACTAGCCCGCGAAATTCAAAATTTCTTGCGTTTTTTGCAATTTGCAGGCCAGTGCTAGGTTGTATGTTGATTAAAATATTATTCGCGGTTGTAAGACGTATATAGTTACAGAATCATAATCATCAAAATCACCAATACAACCCTCCAAGTTCATAAAGGCATAGGAACAAAAAAAAACAGAAAAAATTTGAATTTTGCGGGCTGGTTGGAGCATTCACCTTACTTAATAGAAGATTCCCTTTTTTCGCCTCCCCACACCGCTGCATATATCTCTGGCCCCGCGGCATCCGCTGACGTCGTGTCGCAAGGAGTCGCTTTGTCTAGCTTGGAGAAAGTGAGACAGCTAGTACGCGTACGGTGTTAGTGTGACAGAGACAGGTTACGCTTACGTGTAACGTCGCTCTATTATGAATAATAGGTACGAAGTGTTTATTGAGGAAGTGCGTTTGGATTATTACTTGGTATTGGTAAACAGTTGCAGTTATGTTATGACGCCAAGGACACTGTTACGTTGAGTCACGCAGTTGCACTGATACTGTTTGTTTTCTTTTTTTTGAGTTGGTTGAAAGTGGCGTATTAAGCATTTTATAACAATTATGTGGTTGTAGGGGTGTTGAATTTTATGGCACGATCTGCGGTGGTAAGTATTTAATGGCATTGTTTTGAATTACCTATTTAAAAATACTCGTCTTATCAAGTACTTGGATTTTTGACGTGACAACGTCTAATAAATCGATGAAGCTGGCTGCACTCACGAAAAAACATGACTCATGTAGCGTTACCTCGCGGCCTCGCTCTGTAGCGTTCCATGGCGGCTTGAAGTGCAAGCGAATATTAACAAATGCAATGC
Organism: Luperina nickerlii; assembly: GCA_963855955.1. Classification (NCBI taxonomy): domain Eukaryota; kingdom Metazoa; phylum Arthropoda; class Insecta; order Lepidoptera; family Noctuidae; genus Luperina; species Luperina nickerlii. The sequence continues at coordinate 21,813,197 of OY979678.1, forward strand.
AACTATTCCATCAGTATTTTCTTATGACGTTGTCACGTTCAACTATCGTCAGTAAACCGACTTTACAGACAACCGATTTTTTTCATTACTTTATATACTAATTTCTAATATTTATAGGTAGGAACTTTGATCTGTGATTTGATGCAATAATTACTTTAAGAATTAAAATTAAGGGAATAAAAATAATAATTTCCACATCAACAAGCTGTTTCATTTATTATAGTCACAAGGTGCATTTAATATATTTTTTAATTAGCCCCCAAAACTTTTGAACGCGACTGTACGGACAACAGCTTAGGTATAATACGTTCAATAAAGAAGGTCATCGATATGTATGAATCCGTCGCTTTTTAGTAGTCATTCAAATTTGGTCGGATAACCAGCCGTTGCTTACATATTTTGGTTTTTTGTTAATATTTACTTAATGCGAAACATTCCAAGCTGAATATTTTCACCATATATTTTTGACTAAAGGCACATGATTTTGGTTTACACCTACACATCTCGGATTGAGCCGGTTCCTTGTATTTTGCCGTCAAAGTTAGGACACCATCGTTTTGACTTTTAGCAAAAACGCATGCATGAATAGTTTTGAAACTTTGTATGGTTATTATTAGCGTCAAGAAGGACCGAATACAGTTTTCAGCGAACTTGTTTCTTGTCTAATTTAGGCGCTGCGATGTTTTTTCGGGTTTTCATAAAACCGCTATAACTTGAAAACTATAAATATTTTCTTAAAACTAATTGGGGCACTAAGGGGCACACATTAAGAGCTACTCGTGTATGTTTACTCTACAGGGGCACATGCAATGGTTGTAGAGATATACGATTCATCAAAACGTTACTCCAGCAGGAAATGCAATATCTCGAAAACCTGAAGGGGCACAGATTTTTTTTTTGGGGGCACATTAAGGCACACCTATAAGCTCTCTGGCCATGCACAATTTTTCTCTCTCCGATCATTCGTTTAGAATTTTCCTGCTAGAAAAACGTTACCCCAGCAGGAATCGTTTTTTCCGTTTTTTTCCAAAACGACAGGGGGCACACATTTTTTATTTGGGGGCACATTTACAGCAGATAGGGCAAATATTATACGTCCTACTCCTATAACTCTAGGAGACACTTTCTTGCTGGGGTAACGTACACTGTTACATGTACGACTGTACGTGCCACATTAGCTTATAAGGAAAAAAACTGTGCAAAGTGACTCATATCATAATTAAATTATATTGTATTTGTAAACAACATAATTATAAAAATGACTTGTTCATGTTACCTATTGTAAGCGATGTAAATCAAATAATTCATTGTTTGAAGTTTCTTTGATAAATATCGTTTTTAAAACCATATTCTTCCATCTATGCTTTTGTTGATACTGGCATACTTATGGGGAAATCTAATAGAATTATTTGAAGCCACGCTTTCTGGTAAGGTATAAAACAAAAGTAGTACTTACATATCTTTCGATTGGGATAAACAAATACCTATACAGTCCAACATCCAAGTTGTAGGACGATCAAAATATGATTCGCGGCCGTAACAAATATGTATTTACAGAATTATAATCATTAAAGCCATCAACACAACTCTCGTAAGACCACGTAACCCCAAAGAATGACGATTTTATGAAACAGTTATTCTTTGGGGTTACGTGGTCTTAGGGAGTTGTGTTGATGACTTTAATGATTATAATTCTGTAAATACAATAAAAAAAGGATACGGCCATTTATGCCGCAAAAAACGTATATTTCGACACTCAAGGGAATTATTATAATTTATAGGGTACTTCCCATTGACCTAGAATCATAAAATTTGGCAAGAAGCAAGATCATGTAGCACAAGTAAAGGAAAAAATCCGAAAACCGAAGTAGGTACATTAAAAAAAACCCTTGATAAACTATTTATTTGATCTCAAATCATGAGATGAATTTGTTTTCGCAATTATTTTGTTTCTGCCTATTCTTATTATTCTCCTGTATTCATTTTAATAAATAGGTATATAGGTACTTAATAAAAAAATATTAAAAAATAGTAGACCACCAGTATCGGGGACAGGGTTCAAGCTACCGGGTGGACAGGGCTCCATTATGTATGATTATTAGTAACCTATGTTGTCCCACTCCAGGGCAAAGCCCTCCTACCTTGCTTCCACTCTTCTAGGCTTGCTGTGATTGCGGGCTAATCCTTGAAGAAGGAATCCAGTTAATCAAGTTTCTCTGTCTAGAACCTCTAATTTATTGTGAGCTATTAATCTAACTTCCAGAGAAACCGAACGACATAGTGATAACATGGTCGACGTTCAACGACACGGAGGAGTCGCGCGTGCAGTACGGCGAGGGCATCATGGACAAGGAGGCCTCGGGCTCCAGCGACCTGTTCGTGGACGGAGGGAAACTCAAGAGGAGCCAGTACATACACAAGGTCCTGCTGAAGGACCTAAACTTTAACACTAGATATGGTGAGTTAAGATTCAATAAACGTTTCAGAAAGTTTAAAAAAAAATTCTCATGATCAGATTAATTTGTACGGAAAGTAAATTTTTTTTCGCGAATTTCTATTACTCATATTATAAAGTTAAATGTGATGCAAATAATCCATACTAATATTGTAAATGCGAAAGTGTACCGTTGAACCGATTTAGATGAAATTTGGTATAGAGATAGTTTGAGTCCCGGGAAAGGACATAGGATAGTTTTTATCCCGATATTCCCACGGGATCGACACTAATGCGGGTGAAGCCGCGTGGCGCTGCTAGTTCACCGATATAAACCCACTGGTGATTTTTTAACGCGTCAAATTTTGTCGCTCACTGGATTTTCAAGGAACTGCATAGCGCCGTCCGCGTCGTCCCATTAAAAAATCCGTGCGCACGTGGGTTGAGAGGTTACTGCCTTACTGGTATAGTCAACCGCACATCAGTGCTAATCCTTGCACTACGAAAATTACCATTACTGCTAGGACGTAACGGTGCTGTCAATAGCATGCTACTGATGAGCGGTTAATTGTACCTAAGTATTTTTAAAGTGGGCTGGCTACTTTACCATGCAATGTATGTACTTAGGTATAATCCTGTTATTGTTTGGAATCATATTTCTATATGCTTGGCGGATGTTCATCCGGCATTATCATGTAAACTTGATGTTTGTCCAGTACATACACCGTACAGTCACTGATTTTGTTTTTATACGTACGTAATTGTACAGACGCCAGCAAATCAAGCTACTACAATCTGTCAAATTTCTTCAATAGATTTTCAACCTTATCGCTAAAGCATACGGTTCAAAGTTGATTGGGAAAATTTGACTGTTTCGGGTAGCTTGATATGCTTGCGTCTGTACCTATAGCGAGTATAATTTAGCTGATTACTGTAGGTATAACTCTCTGTATTTCTTCATAGGAAAATTCATTACCACTGGCCAACACGAAAATGTAGCACACGTAGCACTATTCTGTAAAAATCTCACCGTGAAAACTTAGGTGAAGTGAGCTGTCAATAGTGCCAATCCCTAGCATCAGGTAGAATGACAGCTCACTTTAAGCTCACTTCACCTTAGTTATCACGGTGATCTTTTTACAGAATAGCACCGCTGGACTGCTTGACTTGACTATTTGACTAACGAGGCTTTTCTCGGGTTGGATCACGAAACACAGGTCCTACCACTTTTAGATTATATTTGATTGTCCTACTTACTGCTACTTATCCTTCCGTCGTGCGCCGCTGTTATCTCATGTTATTATTATTAGGAATAAATGATTGATTAATTATAATGATAAAACGTTCAAATATTTGCCATTAAATTAATAACAGAAATAAATGATTAGATTGCAGACTTCGCCATTTGGCTGTGTATTTTTGCATTTATTTATTTACTGATTTAGAATCTCCAACAAAAGATGTCACAATACATGTAACATGACACATAAAATAAAGGGCAACATCATGTGTTAAGTAGGTGCACCACTTCACTTAGGTATAGCAGGCCACAGCATGCACAATAAAATTAACAACTAAGCTGACAAAGTATTATATAACAAGTTAAACTACGCTTGCCGTGGTTGGTCTGTGGATGGGTGACCATCTTTACATACTGAGACCCCTCCGAACCTCTGAAAGCACGTCAAGCCGTTGGTCCCAGTTGTCATACCTGGATCTTCGACAGTCGTTACGGGTAGTCAGAAGCCCGAAAGTCTGATAACCAGTCTTACCAAGGGGTATCGTATTACCCAGTAACTGGGTTGTGGAGATCAGATAGGCAGTCGCTCGATGTAAAATACTGGTATTCAGCTGCATCCAGTTAGACTGGAAGCCGACCCCAACACAGCTGGGAAAAGGCTAGGCAGATGATGATGTAGTAGTGTATTGTACTAGTATTGTTGTGTATTCGTAGTATTTAACTTATAAAAGTGAAAAGTAGAATGAACTAACCCCATATGTATAAAACTTTAGCCACCGAAAATAGAAGGCACGAGCATTTATCTCCCACGCTTGCTCAAGGCGGATTGATGATTTCTGTCTTATATTAATTAAGTCCAGATTTCCTCACGATGTTTTTTATTTACCGTGTCAGTAATATCCAAAATAAAAGTCTTTTTTTTTGTTTAGTTTATGCCGTTCCACTTCTGGCCAAAGGCAAAGAAATGAATTCCTGGAAGGACTTGGGCTCCCCCAAGTCCTTCCAGGAATTCATTTCCTCGAACTAGCCCTCGCGGTGCGCGTCCAGGTCATCTCGCCAACGCTTTCTGGGCCGACCTCGGCGGCGCTGTCCATCTTCAAGTCAGAATAATATTAATGAGAAATTGTTTCTTGTTCTATGCGCAGTGTACCACGCGGGCTCAGTATACGGCTGGTCGGAGGAGTTCTTCTTCCGCACGCCTCCAGAGGGAGAGAACTGGGCAGTGCGGGCCGCCATCTACGGAGACATGGGCAATAAGAACGCACATGTAAAGTTATTATTATATTTATGTTGTAGCTCTTCAAGAATATACTGAAACATTGAAACATTACATATAAAAATATCGCTAGAAAATTATTTAAAAAAAAAAAACAAAAACCGACTTCAAAAACCTAATAAACACTAAAAACTTAAAAATAATATTAAATTGAAACTATAATTAAGAATAATTTAACCTAAATAACCTTACCTAACTTTAATCTACACTATATTTTACAATTTAACAGTTTTTGGAGTCGGTGCCAAGCCAAGTGTATCTATCTAATTGGGCCATAAAATATTCTCCCTTAATATTTATTACAATAGTTTACGAGAGTAAATTAATATCGTATTATTAGGTACTGATATTTTTACAAAGCTGTTAAAAGTTTTAGTTAGCGCTCGATAGATGGCGTTGTACCGTATTCTGAATCGCGACATGATTTCGTTACCGAGAAACCTATGAAGATCAAATTGTATTACTTACGAGTTTCACATTTCGTCCGCAAGAGCGCGCAACTATCCGAACAAAAACAACTCCGTCTTCTGTTGATATTCTGTCTTGTGTTGTAATTTTTTTTTCAGTTTGTTTTGTTGATTGTTAATATATTTTGCTGATATAGTACCTTTTTTGGTTAATATTTTGTGAGTGCGGGCTTGGCACCGACTCCAAAAACTGTTAAATTGTAAAATATAGTGTAGATTAAAGTTAGGTAAGGTTATTTAGGTTAAATTATTCTTAATTATAGTTTCAATTTAATATTATTTTTAAGTTTTTAGTGTTTATTAGGTTTTTGAAGTCGGTTTTTGTTTTTTTTTTAAAATAATTTTATTTTCTAGTTTTTAGTTTAAGTTTGTGCATAATTCATAGTTTGAAGTTTCTTTTTTCAATTTTTAATAGAAAGAAAATTAATTTTGTATAATATGGGTAGGCCTACTAAACGCGCTGCTCAAATGAGACAGCGCCGTTTGGAAGAAAGTAACGACGAAAAGGAAGAACGTTTAAAGAAAAGTAGGGAAAGAAATACTAGAAACATTTTAAATGAGAGTGATGAGCAGCGAGCGTATAGACTTTCTCAGAAGAGAGCAAACACGAGATTATCAAGGCTTAATGAGAGTCCAGAAAGTCATGCTCAGCGGCTCAATTTGATTCGTGAACGATTATCAAACGAGACTCAAGAGCAACGTTCTCATCGTCTTGATATCATTCATGAACGTTTGTCTCACGAGACCGAGGAGCAACGTTCTCATCGTCTCGGTTTGATTCAGGAGCGCTTATCAAACGAAACCGAGAATCAAAGTTCCCGTCGTCTACACGTGCAATACGAGCCTCTATCCAATGAATCTGCCGAATCCAGAGCGACTCGATTAGATATTATGCGACAAGCTAGTCGTAATCGCCCTTAAAAGCAAACTGGCGTAATGTTATGGTATGGCTTAAACTATGCATACACAAACAATCGCAGCAATTGCGAGACATGTGCTGTCGATTTTTAAAGATTTCTATCGTCTATGGTTAGTCCATCACCTCCTGACCTGATGATCACGAGACCAAAATGGCAAACGCCCTTCCAATCATCAAAAAAAAAATTTTTACTTAATCAGTCGATGCCTACTCCTTACTGTTAAGGAGTCGTACCTTCCATCATCAGCTCAGCTACATGAGATGATGATCACCATACGCAAGTACTTAAATTACTTCATAAGATTTGCGAAAAACGATGTTTGGGCCCATAAAATTTGAGGGTTGCCCTCGATTTCTCCATGATCCAATCATCAGATCCTGACTTGGTGACTATGGGACCACTTCAGAAGTATCTCCTTGCGAACAAAAGAAGAATTTTGAAAATCGGTCCACATTTGGCGGAGTAATCGCGTAACAAACACACAAAAAAAAAAACATACCGTCGAATTGAGAACCTCCTCCTTTTTTGAAGTCGGTTAAAAAATGAAGTGACTTGTTTTATAAAATTTTGAAAGGGAACATTCAGCCCTTGTCGATTCACCGCACATTGTTGGACCAATCAACAACGGGGCAACGCCGGGTTTAAAAGACTGAAAACTCAGGCTATTTTTTTTTAATATTTTGTCACTTCGTTCAGACTATTAATTTATTTTGATCCGGAAAATGTGAGTTTAAGGATCTCCTTAAACTCACATTTTCCGGATCGTATCTACGAGAGACCCACTCCTGGGAAAAGGCCTCCCTCCATTCTTTCCACCGCGAGCCCGTGCGTCCTCCTTCCAGTTTTGAAAGAACCTATCCAACTCTTCGTCTCTCCCCTCGTGTTTTTGATCTTAATTATTTGTATTCTATTCTATTCTATTCTATTTATATATTCTTCTTCCAGTCTCTATCATACCTGCAAGACGAGGCTCAACGCGACCGCTTTGACCTGATCCTGCACGTGGGAGACTTCGCGTACGACATGGACACTAACGACGCTCTCGTGGGCGACGAGTTCATGCGACAGATACAACCGCTGGCTGCCATAGTGCCCTACATGACGTGTCCTGGGAACCATGAGCAAGCATAGTAAGTCGTGTTTATTCGATAAGTAGCCTAAAAATAATAATATTAACGTCTGGTCCAAAAGTATCTATCTCTAGTTAGGGACGGTATTCCCTACCGTCTATAACCTGTCAGCCTTCAAATGAAGAATGAACAGCCATCTTCTGGGCACTCTCATTCTATCGTAGATCTCATCTATCGCTTTCTGCAGGCGATATCGAGGTCAAAACTGAGCCCTGTTTTAAGGAAAAAATAAAAATGCGCACATATTTCATATTGCTCAAGAAAACGCAGAACTCGCGTCGCGCGTGCTTGTAGATAATAGTAGATTTGTGGTACGCGGGCACGCGGCGAGTACCTGAATTTAGTACCGGTACTTGTTAGGTGGAGTACCGGTACTCGCCTGGAAAAAGGTACCCGTCAGGAACAGGTACCCAGGTACCGAAATGGCAAGAACCGCTAAGTACCGGTACAGAACCTGTACTTTTGTTACCGGTTCCCAGCTGTGCTTGCGGGCGGCCCGCATGCGCCCAACCCGTATCACAGAAAATTCACATGACACTAAAAACACCTGATCCTTTCATCCGCAGTAACTTCAGCAACTACGCGAGCCGCTTCTCGATGCCGGGCCGCGACTCGAGCCTGTTCTACAGCTTCGACCTCGGCCCCGTGCACTTCGTGTCCATCTCCACTGAGGTGTACTACTTCACCCAGTATGGACTCAAGCTTATTGTCAACCAGTACGAGTGGCTGAAGAAGGATTTAACTAAGGCTAATCTGCCGGAGAATAGGTGAGAATGTTTTATTTTTACTTGCTGTTGCTTGCAATAAGGGCTACCGTTTTTGTGCTCACCAGTTGGCGCCACTGTCGCGTGAAAACAAAGTTTTCATTTAAATTATATTTAAAAATAATAATAAAAATATTTTTTTTATTTTTTTTTATTAAGTACTCATAATTGATTGAAATAAAATGGCACGGTACGGGTATTTAAATAAACAAAAAATGTGTTTGTAAACAGTCAACAAAGTCGCCTCTGAATTAGCTGTTCTTTCAGCCCGAAAAAATTTACACCTCTTCTTAGCTCCGCTTTTAGAGCACTGACATTTATTGACCCGTAACTAGGCTTGATATGCGTATTTTGTGCTGCTCTCTCATATAGTCCTCAGGGACGGCTAGCCGACACTCGCGGAGAGGTATCCGGTGCAGCACACACCCATAAACACACACACACACACACACACCCACGCGCGCGCGTTTGCGGCTCGGGGATATCACACCGCCAACTTCCAGTCTCCGGGCTGGTACTAGAATAATCCCAATGGAAACAGCCAATAACACTGCCCGAGCCGGGAATCGCACTCAGGACCTCAAACTCAGTAGTCGCGCTCGAGACCACGAGACCACGGGGCAGAGTGTCGCTCATAATGAGCCACTCAAATAACATTGGTTTTCGGATTCATGCAATATGAACTCTATGCTATATGCGCTGAAATTACAGTACATCTAAAATACGTTGGTTATGCTCAGTTCATCCCACCATTATGGGGTCACTATGGTAAGCGATCCTCGACCTTATTGCCACTAACATAAGGTGCATGTTTCAGACGCAAGCGGCCGTGGATCGTGCTGTTCGGGCACAGACCGATGTACTGCAGTGACTCGAACGACATCGACTGCAGTTGTGAATACTCGCGCGTTGGACTTCTAGGAGTATATGGTAAATTAATGTATTTATTTATGTACCCACAAAACAAAGAATAATACACTAGAAAGAAGATCACAAAGGCTCTGCTTATTTTTAACCGATTTAAAAAAGAGGTTCTGTATTCGACGCGTATGAATGTATGTATGTTTGTATGTCCGCGCTTTTCTCAAAAACTAATGAACCAATTTTGATTAATTCTTTCATTGATGTGATCTACATACTTTCAGGAAGGTTTTAGTATATAATACATTAGGTAATTATTCTTATGTACGTAGTTATATACATAAATGTACTGTATCTCCAGCATTTCTATGCGAATTTTGATGATTCTTCTAGTCGGTGTCTTCAATTCTTCAATGCACTAGTGTTCATTGAATTTGTGTGGGGTAGGTACAACTAAAAAATGAAGACCAAAAACTTAAGAAAAATACAACCGACTTAAAAAAACACTACAAAGTCATAAATAACTTTAATTTCGGAAGTCGGTGTCAAAAAACGAAAATGCGGAACCAACGATACCGACACTGACTACTTCGACAATATTTTTTTGTGTTAAACTTTCATACTCTGGTTCGTTTGAAACAGACTCCGACTCGGTCGACGACATAATTGCAATGGCGCCACAACACAACCACTCTTCCATGCGGTCTGCCGAATGCTGGCCAAAAAACCTTCCGCGGTTATCGCATAGAGCGTGTGCTCTCACTTACTTCTTTGGATTACAATTTAGCTGCGGTTTTTTCCCGGGAGCCATCTGTAACATTTCACGGTTTTCAAATCAGTCGCGGGAAAAAACCACAAGTACGGCCGTTTGTATTAGTTTCCCTGAGTCACAAAATCACACGGTTAAAAACCGCTGCGGTTAAACCATAGTGCGGTCTAAGTCTAAGTCGTCATCTCGGTAGGCACCCCTGTCTAACCATGGCATCTTTCACACGGTCCATTCATAGTTTTTATGGCTTTCCCCACTCTTGTAGCTAAAAGAGAAAATAATATGAACGTAAAACTGAAACTTTTCTTTCCACGTGGTAGGTCTGGAGCCCCTGCTGATGCGGTTCGGCGTGGACCTGGTGGTGTGGGCGCACGAGCACAGCTACGAGCGCACGTGGCCGCTCTACGACAATAAGGTGTACAACGGCTCGGCGGAACACCCGTATGTCAACCCTGGGTGAGTTTGTTGGCCATCATTAGCCGTTGGTCCCGGCTGCCATTCGAAGATCTATGTCAGTCGTTACGGGTTGTCAGAATCCCGAAAGTCTAATAACTAGTCTTATCAAGGGTATCGTGGTGCACAGTAACTGGGTTGTGGAGGTCAGATTAAGTCGCTCCTTTTGTGCATCTTGTTAGACTGGAAGCCGATATCAACATAATTTTGAAAAGGCTGGGTAGTTGATGGTCTCAAAATGGCAACAAAAATTACAAACGAAACCAAAGACCCCAGAATCAATAGATTGAAAAAAATAACTTCAGTTTAAATAATTTATTTCTTTCGGTCTTCGAGAAACTTTTTAATCGACCTACACTGAAAGGTTCTGCCACAAAATTGATGATAAACTTACAGAAACATAAGCTGGTTGCCTACGATTTTAATCTGCAAATAAAAACAGATTCGTAGACGGATTCAAAGATTCTCGATGCACGAGCTGGTCTGAAATATCGCAAATGCATTTATGCGAAAATAAATTAAAATGTCGAGAAGACGATTGGATATACTTAGGGCTACAAAGTAAAGACAAACGTTGTTGATTCCCGCCCCAGAAGGTTTGCACGGAGTTACCGCATGAACTTAGTTAAAGGGCTTAGCAGAACGGTTTGTGAGTGAATATTAGTTGTTAATACCTGGTTATTTATATATTTAAGTATATTAAATAACTTTTTAGTTAAGGTGTGTGCACTCTAAAACAATATTTATTTAAAATATTTTTTATCATTTCGTATTTAAGCGCACTTAATTTTTTCGACTGAGTGTTTGGTGATCAAAGTATTTGTTTTAATCAAAATTCTAAAGGTAAATATCAGCTTTATATATTAACAATCATAAAACATTATTTATTTGTCAAGAATACACATAACAAGAATAAGGTTTTGGTTTAAACTCCAAAAATTAATGAGAACATAGTTTTCTTTACTTTGTCTTATTTGGTAAATTAATATGGTGTACTAAGGTTTTAATTATATAAAGTGAACAGTGTGTCAAGTGTACACACGGCGACAGACCAAGCTATACATTTGCAGTTTTACCCGACTTCGCATTGTATAGGTTTTCCGTACAATCAGAAGTCAGCTTATACTGGTTATGTATAGTTTGAAGTGTGCCGTGTGTAGGATTGATACCAAAATTTGTAATTTTCATAACGTGTTTATTAACCAAATGAGACGTAAAATAAAATCATTCAAATGTCACTCTTTACAACTACATATTATTATTTTGCAAGAACTTGTCGGAGCTGGTTTACTAACAGCTTATAGCTTGGTTTCTAATAAACTAATATCATGTTAGTTAGTCTACAGTGCGCCAAAGAAGCTAATTACTACATTTATTTATTTGCTTATAACAACTCTCTTTACAGCATAGCTATTCACAACCGAACCGATAGGTTAACGTATCGAAAATGACACATTTCAATAACCTGATTTGCCTTGCTCCCGACAACAAACAGCTGTCGGAAAATAGAGGTCGTCTATTTGATTTAATTTTAAACTGACAAAATTTTCGTGTTTTGGACACGTTAACAGCATTTAGAGGACTCCTACGATAACATTCACTGATGTTCGATATGGTACGGAAGCATATCGAGTGGTTGTGAATAACTATGCAGGTTTGACTAATATGATGTGATTTGAAAAATTGCTAGATTTCTCGAAACGTCAAATTGGTAAATAATTTCTTTGGTCCTCTGTTTTCATTACGCTCTAGTCATCTGTACATTGCTTAGTCATAATATTTTGCCTCAAAATTGTGTATTGTATGTTTCAGGGCTCCAGTCCACATTGTGACAGGGTCGGCTGGATGCCAGGAGGCCACAGATCCCTTTAAATGTTAGTACTATACTAGCCACAGGTATAAGTCACACTACATTCACCAACCCACGATAGGCACATAATGTGGATTGCATGGTTTGCTCCAAAAGTATCTGATGAATATGTAACACATGGATCAGAAAACGTACCTGTAGATGTTAATTTGTAGTGCCACTTTGCTTTGATTTTATTATTTGAATACTTAGGGCTGATTTTTCAATCGACCGATAATTTTATTCGTGGTATAAAATTGATGTTTGACAGTTTTTTGTATGGAAGAACTGTCAAAAATTCAAAACTATTCCTCCGATATAGTTATCTGGCGTTGGAAAAATCAGCCCTTAATCAACCAACATTTCTAATTACAATCCCCATATTTCGCCAATGACTTTTCAATTACAATTTAATTTATTTTATTTATTTTTTTTTATTTTACTATTTATGTACACACATATATAAACAGATACGAAATAGTCAGAACAGAAAAATAGGTACAAAGGTGATGCTTATTTCATAAGAAATCTCTTCCAGCATACCTGCAATAGGACAATAAATAGAGAGATGTAGACAGCGTGTGAAAGAGTAAAGGAGACAAAGAATAATACATACAATCTAATCTAAAAACAATTCACTTAATAAAACTAAACAAATATTAATATACTTACATAAATACAAATAAACATACATACTTCTATAATAAATATCACTAGAATGTTAATAAATATTAAAACGTAATCAGAAAAACAATAATAAATACATACACAACTATGATAAAGTGGAAAGATAGTGTTCTTTTACTCTTCTCTTAAAAACTGCAACAGTTTGGCAGTCCCTAATTTCAGGCGGTAGTGCATTCCACAGCCGCACCGCGTGCACTGTGAAGGAGTAGGAGTAGAAGTTGGTGGAGTGGGGAGGGGACTTGAGAAGGTTTTTAAGATGTGACCTGCAAGGCGCATCTGCAGGGCGGGCGTAGGAAAAACGCTCCCGCAGATAGGATGGAGTTTTAGGATTGTGAAGGAGATTGAATAGCAGACACAATATCCGAGAGTTCCTGCGAAGTCGAATGGGGAGCCACTTGAGTATCTTGCGAAAGTTGGAGACGTGATCATACTTTTTAAGATTAAAAACAAAGCGGATACAGATATTTTGCAAACGCTCAAGTTTATTTAAAAGCTCCTCTGTGGCATCCAAATAACAAGCATCGGCGTAATCAATAATGGGCTGAATGAGGGTTTGAGCAAGAGAGATTTTGGTGTTCAAGGGCAAAAAGCCCTGGAGACATTTCAACGAATGGAACGTGTAGTGCACTTTGCGACTGACTTGTGCTACATGAGCAGTCCACGACAAGTAAGAGTCCATGGTTACCCCCAGGTTTTTAACCGTATGAGCGTATTCAATCTGAACTCCATTCAAACAGAGTGGAGACAGCGACGCAATATCGAGCCTGTTCCGCATATACCTGCTGCCGATAACAATGGCCTGGGATTTCCCAGGGTTGATTTGCAGTCCAAATGACTGCGACCACTCACTAATCAAATCCAGGTCACTGTTCATGGCAGCAACAGCGGCTTCCGCATCTTCCCCTAAGAAATTATTGTAAAGCTGCAGGTCGTCGGCATAGAGATGGAAGTAGGAAGAGATGACACTGGTGATAGAGTTAATAAAAATAGAAAAGAGAAGAGGAGAGAGAACACCACCCTGAGGCACACCCGCGGTAAGAGAGCACCAGTCAGAAGACGACTCATCGAGACGGACCCGCTGCGAGCGGCCATTAAGATAGGAGTTAAACCAACCAATAGTGGAAGAGGAGAAATTTAGAGATTTAAGGATCCCTAGAAGGATATCGAAATCGACAGAGTTAAAGGCACTGCTAAAGTCAAGAAGTAGAAGTAAAGTAAGAGATTTGTGATCCATAGCCCAGCGGATGTCATCAGTAACCTTCAACAGAGCCGTCACTGTGCTATGACCAGTTCGAAAACCAGACTGAAAAGGACTAAGGAGGTCATTCGCAGATAAAAATACAGAAAGTTGTTGGTGAACAATATGCTCAAGAACTTTAGAAAGAAATGGGAGGATAGAAATGGGACGGAAATCGGTGGGAGAGACCGGCTTAGGAATTTTGGGTAAGGGGATGATATGAGCTTGTTTCCAGGCCTCAGGAACAGTAGAAGAAAACAATGAGAAATTAAAAATGTGGGTCAAAACGGGAAGTAGTGTAGGGAGGATAGGAGAAATCATTCTTGAACAAATATTATCATTACCAACTGCAGTAGAGGAGATAGCACAAATAGATTTTTTGACCTCACTTTCATTCACTGGACTCAATTCAAAAGAAGAACACTGCGGCATTGGCAAACCAGAAAGTTTATTTAACGTTACTGATCTGACGTGCGGATCAATAGTAACAGGGGGATGTGAGAAATGTTTGTTAAGAGCACACACGTCAATGCCATTACTAGAAGCGACCGGAGACTTGCCAATGCCGACAGTTTTAAGAAACTTCCAGACTTCAGAAGAGTTACGATTGTCGAGAGAATTATGGAAGTAGCGTCTCTTTGCATCTCTACACATACGCCTACAGCGATTACGCAGCACCTTATACGCATTCAAGTTACGCTCGGAAGGACAGCGTTTCAACCTTCTTTTGGCTCTGTCCCTACTTGCCATCGCATCCTTAATAGTAGGAGTAAGCCAAGGAGCCGGAACATATTTTACTTTGACTCGACGGATAGGGGCATGCCGGTCAAATAAACTGAGTAAATTGCTGTTAAAAATATGAACCATATCGTTGATACATGAGCTCTCCAAGACGTCCGTCCAATCGATGCTAGCAGCATCACGCAGCAATGCCTCCAGGCATATTCCTTTGTAGTTCCGAAGGAACATATAATGCGGCCTACGCTTAGGAGGGCGAATCCTGTAGGACATAAAGATGAGGTCGTGGTAAGAAAAACAAGCAGTGAGCTGTCCGTGGACAGATACATTATTAGAGTTAGAGACTATCATCAGGTCCAACAGAGAAGGGGTGCAATTAGGAAAATGATGAGTAGCAGAAAGAGGCAGAATACTAAGGTTATAAGAGGATAAGAGAGATTGAAGTTTGTGAGTACGGCTGTCGTTTTTAAGAAGGCAAGTATTAAAATCGCCCATCAAGACTACGTGGTCATAAGACGGACAGAAAACATCTAACAGCGAATCAAAAGACTCAAAGTAATCAATAGTGAGATTAGGACTGTAAACGACTCCGAGAAGCATTTTAGCATGATGCAAGGAAATTTCGAGAAATAGATGCTCCGCTGACCCCGAGTAAGAAGATGGCGATGTGCTGATAATCTTGTAAGGAATATCAGTGCGCAAATAAATGGCAACACCACCACCCCCTTTCCCAGTTCTATCATTACGGATAAGGACAAAGCCAGGAAGGGCATAATTGACAGATAAGAGAGAGGGCTTAAGAAAGGACTCAGAGATGAGCAAAGCATCTATATGTGCACTGTTAAAGGAAGCCAGAAGATCGGAGTAATGAGCAGGAACACTCTGGGAATTGATGTGGGCTATGTTGAGATTGTTGGGGAGGTGGGAAAACAAAGAGGAAATCTGATCGCAGAGAGTAAGAGAAGAGGTAGAACCACTCGCCGCACTAAGGAAACTACTTGAAGAGGACGAACAAGAGAAAAAATCATCGTTAAGGTCGACACCGATCATAGTTTGCAAAATTAATAATAATATGTATAATTATGTATGTATAAATACAAAAAAAAAATTAAAAAAAAAGATACTAACAATATTAAAACTACTTAATGCGCATACAACACAATAATAATAATTTATAACGCTCAAATAATATGACACCTATTCGCTGGTGTTGGTAGAGATTTTAACACAACATTTGAAAACAGGGTATGTCAAAAGTGTAAAAAAGCAAAATAAAGGCATGAATTAAGTTAACAGAGGACATTAAAAAAGTAAAATTAATTAAAAACACTAATAATTAACTAACGATAATGTCGGCTACAACAAATCAGGCAAAGTGCAAAGTGTAACGAAACGTAACGTCAATATGAGGCAAAAAAGAAAAAATAAAAAATGACAATTGACACTGACATGACTGACAGACGTCACTGTACTGTACTACATCAGAAAAATAAAAACATCTACCGGCGAGCTAAACGTTGTGAGAAAAAATTAACTAAAAGTAAATGCTTTGGGTAGATTAGCAAAAGAAAAATATAAATTAAAAGTGTACCGACATACACGAAAGTATTACAGAATGGTGAACGAAAAACATGCAATGGGACGTCTAAATCGGCCAACTCAGCGACGAGCCTTCCTCACAACCTTGTTTTTGGGGGTTGCGGTTACAGACGATGTAGATGCCACTGGTGGCGAGGTAGAAGCGGCCGGCACGGGATCATTGGGCGCGGCAGCACTGGCTGGAGCGGGGAATAACGCGATTAAAGTTTCAAGCTCACCCATGGATGCAATCTTCCGGCGTGACTTGTCCGGCGTTAAAACGATAACCTTGCCCTCTGCAGACCAACAGCTATTGATGCTAAAATGCTTGCGAGCAGCAATAAAAACCTGGTGCCGTGTCTTGGTCAGGAACTCTGAAATGGTGATGCCGCTACCTTTGAGTGTAGTTTTACCGTCCCAAACTGACCGACGATGCTCCATGTCATTGAAACGCACCAACACCGGCCTTGTTTTGCCCTGGGGGGCTCCCAGTCTGTGGCAAACGTCCAAGTGATCCAATTTAATATCATCCATCAATAGCTGTTTCGATACTATATTGAGAACCGCATCACCCAGCTTTTCATTAGGCTTCTCAGGAATACCGTGAAATAGCAGGATCTTTCTTCGCATTGCAGTCTCATGTCTGTCCAGACTCATAGATAGGAGTTCAATCTGAGTTTTGAAGTGAGCAAACGTTTTGCAAACGAAGGATTTAAACTCTGAGAAGTCCAGGGAAAGAGCAGCAAGGTCCGAGTGTGCAGGGTCCGTTCCGGCTGTAGCTCTCAGCAGCTTATCTTCGTACTCGCACATGCGAGAGCTGAACAGCTTCTCCAGTTCTTCCATACTGTGCACAAGCTTGCTGTCCATGGTTGGTTGGAGTATTTCAAGTGTTGTGGTTGTTGAAGAGTGAAAGTGAAAGGAAATTCCAAGCGAAGGTGGGTGTAGTGGATTAATTAGCGCATAAATATAGTGAAAAAGAAATGATTAACTATTTTTTCACTTCTCATGCTCTGAAAGTGCTTCTTTGTGCAGGGTATAGGCTGCACAAAATCGAATTTTGTGCACAAGGGCATTAACGTATCTACTCATAAATGTATTATATTAAGGCAAAGAAAATGAGCCATACAGCCAAATGCAATAAGAAGTTCATAGATAGAATTTGTTATTATATAATATTTACTTTAATTTATTTGCCTTATGTGTTTAAGATATATTAGATATTAAAATATTAATTCAAGTACGGTAGGTTAGTTGATTTAAGAAAATTATTATTACAAAATTAATTTAATAGTAGGCTGTATAGGTCTGCAGCCTAATATCAATGTCGTAAGATTTAAAAAAAAATAATTTCCTTCAGTATTCAAAACTGTTCTAATTTTACTATGAATTTTAATTAAAGAAATGATATGTTATACTACTGTTTTATTTCCTCGCAATCGAAGTGAAAAGCAGAGTTTATAACTCGTCCACAAAACCATTTCTATCCTCGACATTACTATCAGCCCTCGCCTTCGGCTCGGGCTGCTAAAAGTCTCGGATAGAAATGGTTTGTTTTGTGCACTTGTTGTAAAATCTACTATTAAATAAATATTAAGTAAGAAAGCAAAAACTACGTACATATGTCAAGCCTACCCACGTAGGAAAAAAATTAATATTGTTATTCTAACAATAATTGTTGGTAAAAGTGATGAAATATAAAGTTGAAACCATCGAAATACTGATGAATGTGATATAGTTCCTTTTAGTGAGTGATTGCGTAAGAGTTTAACCTGAAGAAAGAATTTACACTTTCATCAGATAGTTTTGGAAGTTTTGGAACATGCTATGCAGCTTACTCCCTCTTAGAGAGGAGTTCCCGAGTCCCAACAGTGAGAACATCATTGGCCGACTATATTGTACTAGCAGCGCCCCGCGGTTTCGCCCGTATATGTATCGATCCCGTGGAAACATCGAGATAAAAAGTATCCTATGTGTTAAAAAAAAAAATAATATATATGGTGTAATAAATGTATAATATATGTATTTTTTAATACAGTTGCTCAAAAAGTGGCGTATTGCAGGGACATATAGCGTTCGGGATGTGGGCTATTACATACTCGTGCTTTTTTTTTACCTTTCCCGAACTCGTGCGTTCTCTTTCCCAACTGTCAATGTCTATTAAAAAGAAAAACCAACCATGAAGTTCAAAAAGGATTTTGCTATTGTCTTGGTGAGATTAAGCACGCGTTTCTTAACCTCATTCTTTTTTGATATCAAAATCTATTTGAAATCTGTTTATAGTGTTGTGATTGTTCTGTGTGGTTTGTGTGGGTATAAGGTTGGTATTCTAAGCCTTTTGGCACTCATTTCCTAAGGAAATGAGTGCCGAGGAACCCCCTGATGGGGGTGGAGGGATTCCTCCAGATATTATGGAGGTGGTGGAGTGTTCCCAAAACTCTGATTGCGTGAGACCCGACGTTAGAAAGCGCCCCAGAAGTCCTGAGTTTTCTGTTGTTGACGCGAAAAGAAATAAGCCGCCGTCTGATTCAATTCAGTCCGTGTTTATTAAGCCAGGATTCGAGAACGATTCCAAAATTCTCTATAGTGAGAGTGACAGAGCTCCCTTCACGGTATTTGTCTCTAGGGTGGAAACAGATCCTAAACAAGGCCTAACCTTAAACTCTCTTAAGTTTGCCCAATTTATATTTAAGAAAGGTTTTAAAGGTGTTGTTCAAGGCAGTGTCAGGTCTTTGGGCCGTAACAGGATGTCTGTTGATTTTACAACATTAAGTGATGCCAACAACTTTGTTAGCAATCCCATCTTAGCTGAATATAATTACTCTGCATCTATCCCTCGCTTCCACGTGAGTCGCATGGGAGTTGTTAGGGATATTCCTACGGACTGGACACTAGAGGAGCTAGTCCTCGGTATAGAAACCCCTCGAAATTGTGGAGAAGTTGTTAGGGCTAGAAGGCTTAATTTTAAAAACAAAAAAGAGGATTCCGTTACTTGGTCCCCTTCTTCGACTGTGGTGCTTACTTTCTCTGGCCAAATTCTCCCAGAGAAAGTCTTCTGTTATAATGTTTCTCTTCCTGTCTCAATCTATGAACTCCCCACTATCCAATGCCGCAACTGTTTACGATTTGGCCATATAAGTAATCAGTGCAGATCTAAATCGCGCTGTTACCGTTGCGCTCAACCTCATCCTGGAGATAGCTGTAATGTTCCCGACTCACAGGTCTCATGTCTTTTGTGTGACGGTGGAAGCCATAAGGCCACTGATTTTAAATGCCCTGAACACTCAAGACAGAAGTCAATTAAAATGGTAATGTCTCAAGAAAATCTAAGCTACCGTGAGGCATCAGCAAGATTTCCCCGTACCCGTAAATTGCCATACTCCAATGTTACAGCAAGTCCCTCCCAATACAAACTTCCTCAAGGTTACCCTTCTGAACCCGTTCTCTTCTCACCCCCTCTTAACACTCCTACTTCTTCTCCATATGCATCCCCTGTTAAAACATCCTACACCAAGACGGTTTTTCGTTCCCCAAGACCTAGGCCAGAATTGGGCAAGTCATATGATACTCGAGCCCATAAATCGATAGTCAATACACCTAATTCTTCTCAGCCTAATGGCTGTGCTCTGAATTCCCCTTACATTGAAACCACTCCCCTTCCCACTCCTAATGACAACTTGATAGAGCTCCTAACTTGCTCCCTTATTAACATTTTGTCTAAATTTAGTGATGCAATACCGAACAACGTCATCATATTAGTTCAACAACTCCTCGAAACCTGGATTCACCAAAATGGACAAAATCCTTCAGTGGAATTGTAGATCCATTCGCAGGAAGAAACACGACATAATCTATCTTATAAATAGATATAAACCCGTTGTCTTTGCTGTGTCGGAGACGTGGCTCAAGCCTGGATCTCTCTTTAGGGTTCCTGGTTATTCATGTCTTCGGGACGATAGAGATGACGGATGGGCGGGTTGCGCCCTATTGGTTAGCAGATCTATCACTTTTTCCCAGATTCCTCTTCCCCATCATGACCCTGGTCTACATGTTGTGGCCATTAGAGCCATGGATATATCCTATGTATCTGCCTATATTCCCCATCCCAATGCTAATATATTGTCTGAATTTAACTCTATCCTTTCTTTTATTCCTGGCCCTTTGATTGTGTTAGGTGATTTTAATTGCCGTCATACCCTTTGGGGCTCTCACTGTAATGACCCCTCCTCCAGCTTTTTGCTAGACCTTTTAGATGATCGCAACCTTTGTGTTCTTAATGATGGATCTGCTACCCGTCGGGTTTCTCCTAACCAAAATATTAGTGTTCCTGACCTTACTTTTTCTTCCCCATCCTTAGTATCAACTCTTTCCTGGTCTGTTCTCCCTAATTCATATGGGAGTGATCATTTTCCTATCCTAATTTCTTTTCCAAGTACTCATCCGCGTTCTCCTCCCATCCAACCCCTACAAAAATATCGCCTACCCCAAGCTGACTGGTCTAAGTTCTTGTCCAATTTGGATGCAGAACTTCAAAATTTTCCCCAAATAAATTCATCCAACTCCTTAATTCTATACAGTGATTTTGTTGAGTGCCTGTTGAGAGCGGCCAATTCTTCAATCCCATTAAAAAACTCTGCCCGTCACCTGATACCTTCTCCACCTTGGTGGGATGCTGAATGCACTGATGGCGTCCGTAAACGTAAAGAAGCCGAAAACACCTTTTCCTCTAGTATAAATATGCCCGACTATTTAAATTTTAAAAAGACTTCTGCAACTACTTGTAGGTTATTGGCAAGAAAGAAAAGATGTGGCTGGCTCAAGTTTTGCGAATCACTGTCCCCGCGCACTCCAGTTTCCCTTGTATGGAAAAAAATTAAAATCTTCCGCAGAGCTTGTGACAGCCACTCACCCGATGTTTCTACCAATGACCGCAGTACCTGGTTGGAAGACTTTATATCCAAATTAGCCCCCCCCTTTGTTCCTAGCTTCGAGTGCCTTCCCATTATAGATCCTCCTCCTCCCACTACATCTGATAGATTTGATGACCTTTTCTCTTATTCAGAACTTATTTGTGCCTTAGATCATCTCCGGGATTCTGCTCCGGGGGTCGATGGAATACCCTACTCCTTTATTTCCAAATCTTCTTCTGACTGTAAACTAATCTTTCTGAACCTAATCAATTCCTTTTTCGTTACTGGCCAAGTTCCAGAGTCTTGGAAATCCCAAATAATCATCCCAATTTTGAAACCTGGGAAAGACCCAAAAGATTCTACCTCCTATCGTCCTATCGCCCTCTCTTCTGTCTTGGCTAAAATTATGGAGAATCTCATCAAGAATCGACTTGAATGGATGTTAGAAACCAAAGGCTTCTTATCCAGTTCTCAGTTCGGTTTTCGAAGAGGCATGGGAACTCTGGACAGCCTAAGTGTCTTCATGTCTGATGTCCGCATCGCCTTTTCCAATAATGAAAGTGTTCTCGGTGTTTTCTTAGACATAGCTTCAGCCTATGATAATGTCCAACTTCCAATACTCAGGCAAAAGATGCTACAGCTGAGTATCCCTGTGAGGATGGTCAACATCATTTGTAGTCTCTTCATGTCCCGCTCTATCTCTGTCCGTCATCAAAACTACCTCTCCCCATCACATATAGTGTGGAAGGGTTTACCCCAGGGGTCGGTCTTAAGCCCCATCCTTTATAATATATACACACATGATTTGGAGTCTTCAGTGAGTTGTTTCTGCAAAATCCTACAATATGCCGACGACATTGCTCTCTACTTTAATTCAGCTGCCCTTTCAGATGCCTCATCTCGCTTAAATTCTGCCCTTTTCTACTTAAACCAGTGGCTGACCGATCACGGCCTAAGTTTGTCAGTCTCCAAATGCAATGCGGTTGTCTTTTCTCGCAAGCGTAATATTCCCCTTATTAACCTGTATGTTGAAAATGAACCCATTTTGATCCGTGACAAAGTTAAATTTCTTGGCCTCATTCTTGACTCAAAATTATCTGGTCTCTACCATTTAGATTACATCTTAAAAAAATGTGAAAGAGGCGTTAATGTCTTACGTGCCCTTTCTGGAGTTCGCTGGGGAGCTCATCCAACCTCTCAGAAAATCCTATATAACGCCATAGTTCGTAGTCACTTTGACTATGGAATCTTTCTGTTGGAACCATGCAACAAAATAGCCCTAGCCAAACTGGACAGGATTCAATCCAAATGCTTGCGTATTATCACGGGTGCTATGAAATGCTCCCCTATTAATGCCCTTCAGGTAGAATGTTTAGAGCCGCCCCTTCACTTACGTAGACAATATCTCTGTGACAGATTTTTTTATAAAGTCATCCAGAATAAATGTCATCCTCTACTCCCTCTTCTTCGTACACTTTCTCAGTTAATCTTAACATCTCGCTATTGGTCTCATAAAAATCCCCCACTTCTCGTTAACAGCTTCAGTAAATTTAATAATTTGAACATTTCCTTAGTCCAGTTAGATAAAAACCCCTTATTTGAAGTAAATTTTGATTCCTTGCTCTTCCAACCAAAAATTATTTTTAACTTTGGTATATCCAAGCATGACCCTGCTGCTAATGTCAAATTCAATAGAATACTGGCAGAAGACTGGCACAATTGGTTGACGTTATTTACAGATGCTTCTAAGTTGTCCGATAATAGTAATGTGGGATCAGCTGTATGGATTCCAAAATACAAAATTATTCTTAATTTTCGTAGTTCTGCTCTTAGCTCTATATACACAGGGGAAGCAATAGCCCTTTTAGAAGCAGTCTCCTACATTGAATCACATGGACTCAACAAAAGCCTTATTCTCTCGGATTCTCTTAGCTGTCTACAGGATTTAATAAAATCGCCTTTTCGCTCTCGTAACAATTCTTCCCTTATCTTAAAGATAAAACAACTCCTGTATAGATGCCACTGTTTAGGCATAGAGATCGCTCTGGCTTGGATCCCCAGCCACTCTGGAATTGCTGATAATGAGAATGTGGATTCGATAGCCAAGCTAGCTACTCGCAATGGAATCGAATCTCATCCGTCTTGCTATCCTCGAGATCTGCGCTGTCTTGTTAAACCCGAAATGATGAAGGATTGGAATGATCATTGGCAAAAAACGCGATTATTGAAGGGTAGATTTTATGGCTCTATCCAACCATCCATTCCATCTAATTGTTGGTTCAGCAAACTAAAATTTTCTAGTAAAATAGCCACCTCTGTTATAATTAGGCTCCGACTTGGTTTTGTTTGCACTCCTGTTTTTTTGGCCAAAATCCGCGTGAGGGACTCTTCTTTGTGTGAATGCGGTCTGGATGAGGGTACTCTGGAGCACTTGTTTTTTTCCTGTCCTCGTTTAACCACTCCCCTTTACGACATACTCCCTCCTGATTTTCCTCGCCCAATTAACATTCCTTTCCTATTATCTCTAGCCCATACCCCTGCAGTTAAAATCCTTTATAAATTCATTAGCATTAATAAAATCCAGTTATAGTTGATATTCCTATTTACTTATTATATATTTACTGAATGTTCTAACATTTATTTTGTGAAGTTTTACATCTAATATAAAAAAAAAAATGTTTTGTCCTTTTTTAGCATGGGGATTCATGGATGCCACCGCTACAAACACTGATCAATAGTTGTGTAAAAGTTTACGATCATTATCTCCTCATACCTTGACATTGGCAAAATCATCGAACGTAACCGATGGAGCCAGAACCTCAAAAATAGAATAGAATAGAATAGAAGTTCAAAAAAAAAAATTCATAGAAGTTTTTATGATTCATGCAAATACGTATATTTCTAAAAAGAAGCTACTAATTTGTTTCAATATCAGATATAATGATTTGATTGAATGAGTTAGGTTAGGTTTCATTTCATTTCATCTCATTAAATTTCATTTTCATTTCATATTAATAAAAAAAATTACTGAAGACTTGGCTGTATGGGCATAGTTCCCTTTGCCTACCAGTATGGGTGAAGAAAAAAAATCTCTGCTTATATTCTACGGTTGGCGCCATTGCTTAGTTGAGTTTATTTTCTTATTTTATTAAATTGCTTCATTTTTTCGCAACTGTAATAAAAATAGTCGTTCAGTACACGTGCGAAACCGTCATTGCAACTTGTTCCGACTGTCAACCCTCGCCTTCGGCTGCGCCTCGGCTCGGGTAGACATTTGTCGGAACTCTGCAATGACAACCTTTCCGCACTTGTAATGAAATATATTTTTTAATACAGTTGCTCAAAAAGTAGCGTATTGCAGGCAGAGGCGGCGTAAAGCGTGGGCGACGTGGGCCATCGCCTACGGCCTCGCTCTCCTAGGGGCCTCGCACGGACTTGCACCTCGAAGGCAGGACAAGCAAATTTATTTATCGCGTTTAAAACGACGAAAAGTTTTATTCGTCGTATAACTCGTACCAAATTCTTTTTAACACGCTTTTATTATCTTCACTGGTAACATACTAAAAATGTAAAAAAAATCTTAAAAGTATTATAACCTACTTCTAATTGTCGTATCGAAATGAAACTTTATATGCATATATGTAGTTCGGAAGAGAAAACTATAAAAAAAAATTATATCCGTTATTCCCTGATCAAGTACACAGGTTGGCAGGGACATCGACCGCAAAAAGTAACCAAGAATCCAGCACATGATTCAAGACTAGCTTAGAAATTAGTCGTCAGTTATTACAACAAAAAAATTTCTAAAACCTACCTACGCGAGTACGAGGCCTACGTGACCTACGCGGTCAAAATGCATGAAACAGCTAATAAAAAAAATTACCAATGAACTTTGGGTTCAGAATCATGTACTGAATCTATGGAAGTAGTGCACTGATGTCGTGTAATTTTAGCCAGGAGGTGGATAGTGGAACTCTTCAGTGGCTACTAATAAACCTTCGAGTTTGGGGACATATGATTCGTTTGCACGAGTTCAATATATTACATTTGGTGTCGAGCTTTAAACACTTTCAATGTTTCCTACCTATAATTTATGTATTGTGTAATGTACCATAAGACTCGAGAGTTGATATTAGGAAAGAACAAGTAACTAAATTACACTGATATCGGCTCGCAGCAAGCGTCCACGTCTTCTCTTCCCGGCGGTCGGTAGGCTATTGCCCCCCGCCCCGCGACACCGCGCGTGCGCTGCTCGAGACGACAGAGTCGTACACAACAGACTATAAATGTCTATACACTACATCCCTCCCTTATTATTATTGAATTGAAATGTTTGTTGTTGTCATGTTTGTTGAAATATTGAATTGAAGTATTCGCTCCCGGACACGCCGGCCCTCCACGATTTTTTCCTTTATCGCTTTGATAAATCCAATTTAATGGAGACATTATGATTTCCTCACGACGCTTTCAGTCACCGATACTTCACCGTTTTGATACATCCAATTTAATGGATATCAAATACGTCCAATTTAATGGATGCCCATTGCTTCCAATTTAATGGATGTCTTATCTACCACGCGGAAACTCTCCGTACTGGTAATGTCACATGTCTTTGAAGTACTGGTTCTCGGACATGCCGGTTTCCTCACGGTGTTTTCCTTCACCGTTGATGAACAGTGGTGATGAGTGAAAATACACAAAATGTCTGCCTGGTTTCGAACCCACGACTTTAGTCGGGCTAGACCACCACCACTGTTGTGCTGAAATTAAATGCTATTGTTATGTGTATGTAAGCATGACACGGTAAGTGACCTGTACTTTTTTTTATTTTTATTTTTTTTATTTGGTGAGTAAGTACATAGTTGAGTTTAAATCACACTGATTTGACATAACTTGTTTGGTAAACAGTGATCATTTAGATCTTTTTAACATAACTTCAAATTCACACGAGGCCAATGACACCGCACAGGCTGCACGCGAGTGTTTTTATTCCTTCTATTATTTTACTTCTGTCATTGTGGATGTGGTTGTGTCCTTACGCTTCTTATCGAATATTATATCTTACTTGGTTTCTTTCTATATTCTAGAACCTACTTTTAGATTCACCGCTTGTATTTCTATAATAAGGTCCTAACAGTTGCCATGGAATTTGAACTTTATAATGCGGGTATGGCATTAAGTTTGGGTTCCCAAAACTTGACAATTATCTGAGAGTCTGAATTCACATATAGGTACTGAAACTTCTTATATTACTCACTTGATTAAAACTTCCAAACAGAAATAAAGAGCTTCCCATATTTTGATATAACTAGGTACTATACTGTGCAATTGTTAATTACCTCTAAAACCCAAGTAACAATACAGAATGTTACCTTGAAATTTTAGTATATTAAATAAGACATCAAAATTACTTCAATAACTTGCAGTATTTTTATAATTATTTAGGCCTTCTTGTACCCCTATTACCTACTGTGTAAGCAATACTTGTACGCCTTGCAAGGCAGTACATAGTGGAAAACATATTTTTTGATTTTATATACCATCATGTACCACTATGGTGTACCTATGTGTACAAATAAATGCATTCTAATTTCAACAGATCTTCCAGCAATACATGCTGACTCCTAATGTGACAAACAATACAAAAGATGGCGCTGATCTCATATTAAAGGCATCAATACTTTCACACTGACTATTGTAATACTTGTAACAGGACCTCACAGAGGACAGTATTATCAAGTTTATGATAAAATAAGAATTATAATCTTATAACCCAACATCACGCTTGTTACCAGTTACCACCCCAGACAGCGAAATAGAGTATCGTATACCTTAGCCAGTCCTGGCTAAATCCCATGCAACAGGGAGCGAGTCTACAGCCGTGAATTCTGTACAAAACTCTAATAACTTCCTGATGGAAAACCCCACAACCCCTGGTGCCATCTGGCATTGAATCCAAGACCCTACACTGAACAGTAGCGCTTGCAAATAGTGGACGAACTAGACCACTATTATAATAATTAGTTATTATTAAGAAAATGAAAATCTTAAAAGCTAGACACTCACAGCAACATTTATGTATTTACTAGTTGGCCCCGCATCGCCCCAGAGTCAAACACAAAATGTATGAGAAAAATGAATCATCTCCATTGTCTTTTCGTGATTTTTTTTCCGTGCTTCAACAGCCACTTCGCCACTCGGAGCGGAGACAAATCCAACAAATCAAAGACCAGAAAATCGGTCCAGGCACTCTCGAGCTACAAATGGTGCAACCAACCCGGCTCCACTTTATAAATAGAAAGATGTAGGTACCTATGTTTGAATAGGTAAGCAATCTTTATTGTTATAAGTACATTTGTTGCATGTTTATTACGTGTTACATGACACCTGTAACTTAGTGACCTTTGACCTTTCCCACATTAAGGAGTTATACTCTAACAGAGGGAGGGAACTTCTCTTGTTTACCGATACCTCATACCTTCATCATATCATAAGAAAATATTATGTTATTCTAATTAATCATTGCAATAATATCAACCAGCAGTTTACTGTTATTGTTACTTCTTATTTTCACTTTGCACACATTTTATTTCAAAATACCTATGTATACTTATTATTTTAACTGCATAGCTTTTGTCTTTTACTTAGTCTGTTGATACCAACACTACCAACCTAAATTATGTTACCCTAGAACTCAGTAGTACTCGATAGGTAGTTCTTGCTATACGCAGGGAATTATCCTGTGCGGAACAGTTCTACACCATGAGACTTTTTTTTTTTTTTTTTTTTTAGGCCAGTCTGAAACTGCAGTCCAAATCCATTGTAACTCAGGACCACCGAAATGTAAAAGACTATTTCTTTCTTTTCCGTCTATGCCTGCCGCCTCGAGTTCATAAATGTTCAGACTTCTTATCCCTCGTTGCCAACGGACAGATACTGAACCAACCTCCTATTCACATTCGAACTTCTCTAAAGTGTACTGTGCTATTTGGGGCTATCTGTTGACAAGGTAAGTAACTATGTTGCATATTTATAGATTTTTAACACGCTATCGCAATCTAATGCTGGTAATAAAGCATCTACTGTACGCGACTGTACCCTGGCTATAAATCTACGCCCGCAGTACACCATCGGCGCTTATGACAATACGTAGTCGTCATGGCAAACACACCCTGTGCGCACATGACGACACGTTGTCGTCATGCTGTGCTGTACTGTGGCGCCAGCGCGCGGCCGCCAAGTGGCGAATGGGTGCTCAAAGTGTAAACGTTGATATATTATTTTCGCAGATACGTGACGCGCTAATATCGCAACCACTCGCACGACTACATGCACCGAAACTCGCACATCTGTGATGATAGTCGCAAACCTACAGTTTCGACAGCGATAGTAGGAGCCGACGCTGTCGTGCAAGCGAAATCACGTTAGTCGCCAAATGCTGATGATTGTGATCTTTGATAGTACGTCACGCGTGATGCGTCGCATCGTGTTTATCACGCTATTTTGTATTATCTGTCTCGCTCTTACAAACATGACGAAGCAAACATTAAATGTTGTTATAATTATCAACAAATTAACATTTTTTTTTTTGCTGTATTTACCTGTGGTAATCTGTGTCTTATTTTCCTTCCTCGTATTATTAAAACACTGTTTAGCTGCACAAAAGTCATTTTAATGCGTATTTATTGCAACAAAAAAACTGAAATTATCGAGCTGTGTGATCAACGATGTTCCGTGCGGTACTGAGTGCTTAGTCAGCTTAGTGAGTACAATCACTCACTTTAGTAGGAACCGGCGCTGCTTTATTTAATAAATCAATGTGTAAACATAAAATTTTAAACCGTGAAACCTTCGCAATTTAATGCCATGTAGGTATGTCCGCAATTTAATGCCATGTAGGTATGTCCACAATTTAATGCATGTAGGTATGTCCGCAATTTAATGCCATGTAGGTATGTCCGCAATTTAATGCCATGTAGGTATGTCCGCAATTTAATGCCATGTAGGTATATTCGCAATTTAATGCCATGTAAGTATGATCGCAATTTAATGTCATGTGGGTATGTCCGCAATTTAATGCTATACCAGTAAATCTCCGCAATTTAATGCCATGTGGGTATGTCCGCAATTTAATGCTATACCGGTAAATCTCCGCAATTTAATGCCATGTGGGTATGTCCGCAATTTAATGCTATACCAGTAAATCTCCGCAATTTAATGCCATATGGGTATGTCCGCAATTTAATGCTATACCGGTAAATCTCCGCAATTTAATGCGAGCTGTACCCTAAGTATTCATCGATATCCGCAATTTAATGCTTTACCGTACCGCAATTAAATGCTCAGTCGCAATTGAATGCTCAGTCGCAATTTAATGCTCAGCCGCAATTTAATGCCCAGCCGCAATTTAATGCCCGGTCGCCTTTAAATGCTCAGTCGCAATTAAATGCCCAGTCGCCTTTATGTCTCGTCGCTAAAACCGCTCACCGCACGATACTTTCGGTGATTCTCGAAGAACATTTATTTTAATAAGTAGGTAGGTATGGTTGACAAAAATGTAGGTATGTCACTCCCTTGATGTACATCAATAGAAACCTAGATACCTAAAACGCGAACAAAAGAATGCCTACGCAACTCGCGGCCAAGTGAGTAGGTACCTAGTTACTTTACATTTCCTTCTATTTTCTTAGTTAAAATGTTCTAAACAGTCAACATCAGTTAGTAACAAAACAATGATAACAGTAAATAACCACTTT
This sequence comes from Luperina nickerlii, assembly GCA_963855955.1. Taxonomy (NCBI): domain Eukaryota; kingdom Metazoa; phylum Arthropoda; class Insecta; order Lepidoptera; family Noctuidae; genus Luperina; species Luperina nickerlii. Next base: position 21,843,263 of record OY979678.1, read on the forward strand.
TTTTTTATAGGTAAGTATCTAATTAATACTGTGGACTAATTCATTAACTTTAGAATAGTAACTATTACCTACCTAAATTGATTAACGAAACTCGTAAGGCTCTGTGATTTGTTTTACCTATTAACATTTCTTATACAGCTATCTAGGTAATAAATATTGAGGCTCGAACTCAAGTAGGTAGGTAACTTGTAGGTTAGGTATCATATTCACCCACCACGGGCGTAACCGAATGAAACAACATCTTTGAAGAAACCTAGCGGGTGGTCACTTAGTCACCTACATCATAATCACTTTGATAAAAGCTTGGTAGGTAGCCTGTCATACATGAATTTACAGCCGGTGCCTCGTTATTCGTAAGTTCTATTTATTTAACGATTGTAGTCGGATAGTATAAATACCTTGTCCATGCTTGCCTTCCTCTACTTTCTTTTGTTTTTTAATGTAAATAACCTTAAAAACTCACAGTTTGTCCTCGTCGCCACATGTAATGTACCATAAGACTCGAGAGTTGATATTAGGAAAGAACAAGTAACTAAATTACACTGATATCGGCTCGCAGCAAGCGTCCACGTCTTCTCTTCCCGGCGGTCGGTAGGCTATTGCCCCCCGCCCCGCGACACCGCGCGTGCGCTGCTCGAGACGACAGAGTCGTACACAACAGACTATAAATGTCTATACACTACATATTGTATAGTCTTTTTGTAGCTTTTGATTGTCCATAATAAATAAAAATTTACAGTTTTTGATGATAAATGATTTTATTTTCTGTAAATAGGTTTGCACAAACACTTTTACACGTCAATCATAAATTTTTTAAACTAGATGAGGTCGGCGTTTCCTATCTGACTACTCTGAGAAGAAAGGCCGAAACAAACTCAGAGGTCATAGTCTCTTTTAAAGTCCAGACATAATCTTGGTCAAGTTATATGAAGACCATGTAGGTCGATGTCTGAGATGGTCTTTTGAGGAAAGAACCACACAGATTGAGAGGACCTGTCCAGTCAGTGCACGCATTTGTCAGAAATCATGCAGTTCAACTCAAGACTTAAGGAGCTCAACGATTCGACGAACAATACCAAAGAAAGGACATTTGGGCAGACCATAAAGAGAATAATAAAAAAATATAAAATGACTAAAATAAATGACCCACATCGTCTTCACATTCACAATAATTAAAATAATGTACCTAATACTTTAAAAAGTAAGCAAATGTCAGTTTAAAACAAAAAAAATCATTAATGTCAATGTGTATATAAAAAAAAACATCAAAAACACTCAAAATGCAGAAATTGGAAGCAGCTCAATCCCAAGCCTTTGTATCCTCAATATAATCTTTAACGGTATAAAAGGCTTTCTGGCACAACTTACGTTTAATGAACGATTTAAATTTATTAAGGCTTAGATCTTGAACGTGGCTTGGTAGTTTATTATAAACTAGCGACCCGCCCCGGCATCGCACGGAAACATTATTATTATTATACATATAAACCTTCCTCTTGAATCACTCTATCTATTAAAAAAAACCGCATCAAAATCCGTTGCGTAGTTTCAAAGATTTAAGCATACAAAGGGACATAGGGACAGAGAAAGCGACTTTGTTTTATATTATGTAGTGAAGTGTAGGTATACATTGGCATCTGAACGAGCCACCTATTTTCTTGAGCCTTGTTGTAGGTACAACATAATTGTGTTTGTTTCTAGTATTTATGACTTTTTAATAGTATATTTCATTACAAGTGCAGAAAGGTTGTCATTGCAAAGAGTTCCGACAAATGTCTACCCGAGCCGAGGCGCAGCCGAAGGCGAGGGTTGACAGTCGGAACAAGTTGCAATGACGGTTTCGCACGTGTACTGAACGACTATTTTTAATACAGTTGCGAAAAAATGAAGCAATTTAATAAAATAATAAAAACACAATAAACTCAACTAACTAATGGCGCCGACCGTAGAATATAAGCAGAGATTTTTTTCTTCACCCATTCTGGTAGGCAAAGGGAACTATGCCCATACAGCCAAGTCTTCAGTAGAATTTTATTATTGATATGAAATGAAAATGAAATGTAATGAGATGAAATTAAACCTAACCTAACTCATTCAATCAAATCATTAAATTGATATTGAAACAAATTAGTAGCTTCTTTTTAGAAATATACGTATTTGCATGAATCATAAAAACTTCTATGAATATTTTTAGTAAAAACTTCATGGTTGGTTTTTCTTTTTAATAGACATTATTTTGACAATTGGGAAAGAGAACGCACGAGTTCGGGAAAGGTAAAAAAAAAGCACGAGTATGTAATAGCCCACATCCCGAACGCTATACGTCCCTGCAATACGCCACTTTTTGAGCAACTGTATTAAAAATTGTTTTTCAAATCCATTTTGCGATACCAGAGGGCCTCGCAAAATGTATGTTGCCCACATGAAATTTAGGTCTTGCTCCGCCACTGATTGCAGGGACGTATAGCGTTCGGGATGTGGGCTATTACATACTCGTGCTTTTTTTTTACCTTTCCCGAACTCGTGCGTTCTCTTTCCCAACTGTCAAAATAATGTCTATTAAAAAGAAAAACAACCATGAAGTTTTTACTAAAAAAATTCATGGAAGTTTTTATGATTCATGCAAATACGTATATTTCTAAAAAGAAGCTACTAATTTGTTTTAATATCAGATTTAATGAATTGATTTAATGAGTTAGGTTAGGTTTCATTTCATTTCATTAAATTTCATTTTCATTTCATATCAATAAAAAAATTCTACTGAAGACTTGGCTGTATGGGCATAGTTCCCTTTGCCTACCAGAATGGGTGAAGAAAAAAAAATCTCTGCCAGTGTTGCCAACTTAGTGCTTTCGGCACTAGATCTGGTGCATTTTTTGATGTTTTAGCGCTCAAAATTCCATAACAGTGCCTAGTGCCATAACTAGTGCATTTTTGAAGTCTGCAATTTATCACACACGTTGGTTAAAACAAGCTACTAATATCTAATCTGTGGTGGAGAGTGGTATAAGGATGTCCGATCTGCAGATGACATTGATAAGATAATTAATCAGTGGCGGAATATACACATTTAGAAATGGATTCTTTCCTTTTTCAGAGATTCACACCAATGACACTGTCAAGTTTTGGCTTGAAGTAGGTATGTCATTACAAAGATGCTGGACTGGAATGAATAACCCATTCCAAGAATTAGTTGATTTTGCTTTGCTCGTTTTAGTATTACCACATTCAAATGCCGATGTTGAAAGAGTGTTTAGCCAGATGAACATAATAAAAATAAAGCAACGAAATCGAATGAGTCTTCACACACTTAATTCAATATTATATATTCGATATGGGCTATGAGCATCAAATAAAACTTGCTACAATTATGATATTCTGAAGGAAGTTCTTGAAAAAGTCGGTTCGAAAGAGTTTAAACTCCAACAATCAACTCCTGGTCCCTCAACTTCTCAAACAGCCACCACAGCAACCGTGAATTCAGACCAAGATTCCTACTCTGATTCGGACGATGATCTAATTTTGTACAACTTAAATATTCTCAATACTTTTTTTTTTGGTTGATATTATCTTTGGTGCTCTTTTATCAAAATTAGCACAAACCTAGTGCATTTTAGGGGTTGTTTAGTGCATTTCTTACAATAGCAGTTGGCAACACTGATCTCTGCTTATATTCTACGGTTGGCGCCATTGGTTAGTTGAGTTTATTGTGTTTTTATTATTTTATTAAATTGCTTCATTTTTTCGCAACTGTATTAAAAATAGTCGTTCAGTACACGTGCGAAATCGTCATTGCAACTTGTTCCGACTGTCAACCCTCGCCTTCGGCTGCGCCTCGGCTCGGGTAGACATTTGTCGGAACTCTTTGCAATGACAACCTTTCCGCACTTGTAATGAAATATACTAATTCCTGGTTATAAACTATCCGTGTGCCAAATTTCATACAAATCCGTTCAGTAGTTTTCACGTGAAAGAGTAACAAACATCCATCCATCCATCCTCACAAACTTTCACGTTTATAATAATAACTAGTTTCTGCCCGCGACTTCGTCCGCGTGAGTGAAATTTCTTGTTACTCCGACCCACCCCGTCGCATCGCATCGCCTGCCCGCGCTATTACTTCGTTTTTGCTTAGCGTTCTTTCTGACTTTTTTTTCTTTTTGCTCGGCTCCTAAAGGTCATAGCGTGATGATAAATATATGCCTATAGCCTTCCTCAAGAATTGGGCTATCAAATGCAAAAATAATTTTTCAAATCCGACTGGTAGTTCCAGAGATTAGCGCGTTCAAACAAACAAACAAACAAACTTCAGCTTTATAATATAGTATATTAGTATTTAAAGTAGGACTAAGTATGCATGCTCAAATTACCATTTCGTTGCAGCTAACCCGGAGCCATGGTCTGCGTTCAGGAGCAGTGACTACGGCTACACGAGGTTCGTGGCACACAACAAGACGCACATCTATATGGAACAGGTAAAAATCGGTTCATAAATGTTATTGAAACCTTTCTGATTTCTAGTCTGAATCTCGTCTTTATTTTTCATTCAGTCCAACTAGTTTCGAACACGAAAACAGCTCGTTGTCATGAGCTTATCAGCAGCACGCCAAAGCTGGGGCAGACACTAAAATAAAAAGGCGTTGTGTTGTCAAAATTGAAACGTATAGAACAAAATCACATTCAGCTTTTTCTCGAATTTTCCCAGCAACTTATATTTTTTTTGTTACCCTAAGAACCTGATTCGACTATCAAGTACATTTTAAAACAAAATTTCTCAAATCTGTCCAGTTTTGAAGTGATGCGCTTACTAACGAACAGCATTTAATTTTTATGATTATATAGATTCAGGTTCACCATGAAAACGCCAATAGAACTGAAACTAGCATCATTTTAAACACAATCGAAGCGGAATCACGCTTCTATACGAAGTATTGTTCCATTCTATTTATGTCTCAAAATAGATAAGTTACTGTAGTCATTATACCAATGTATCAGTAAATACTTTTTTTGAGGATGGGAACTCATCAAAAGACCCGTCCCGCTCTGGGTGGAGCGGAAGGGAGTGTGAGACTCTTACTGACTAAAACCCACCCGTGTAAGGGACACGGGTGGGTTTTAGTCAGCCAGGATTTAGTGAGCCTTAGCTTTTTATGTTCCGGGACAGCGGTAACCCCTTCGAACAATCCCGCTGAAGGCAAAACAGCTGGTTATTGAGAGGATTCTGAGATTCTATTTGATGTTTTTCTTTTTTCCAGGTGGATGTGGATTTGAAAGGGAAAGTGATCGACTCGTTCTGGATCGTCAACGATCAACACAAACCTTTCAAAATTAAACATTAATCAATACAAATTGAGTGATTTGAAATAAAATAATTATTTTGTAGGTAATCAATCTCTTTTAATCGAGGCGGTAAAAATAGTATGAAAGTAGCCATTGTTATCAGTAGGCTCAGTGGCATAGTAACAAATTATACAAGGTGAATTTAACTAAACTAGCGAAACTCTGAAGACGTGATCAAAACAAAAAGCTTCGCGAGCTAATCTAATTTAACCATGTAGTCATGATAATATTCATTTATTATCATCTCCTAACTAAGATATGTGATTTGATAACAGCAGCTCGTATATTCAATCTTCCAAAACCAAAAACCTTCCGTTGCCTTCGAGATGACTTTAGACACAAAAACTACTCAGAACCTAAGAAAGCCAAAAGTTTAATATTTAGCTTGATGTTATGAATTTTGTTATTGGAAAGTTGCCTTACCTTGACAGCGTGAATCTCATAATGTAATATTTTATAAAAATAAATAGATTTTAATTAAAAAAAATGAGGTTTTTTTTCTCGTCATTAGAAGATGTACCTACCTTCCTGATGACGCGACGGCCGTGTGGAGCCTTCACAAAATACTCAGAAAAACTTTTTCAGTTAATTCGCAAAACCGCAATAAGCCAGCCGATTTCTTAAAAAAAATTAAATAAATCAATTTGTCTCAATAATGTCTTCACCGCTGCTCTCAAAACGGTGAAGGAAAACATCGTGAGGAAACCGGCATGTTCTAGAACCGAAAATTCGAAGACATGTGACATCCACCAACCCGCACTGGGCCCGCGTTGTACAGCCTTCTGTCTCTTAAAGAGAGGTCCTGTGTCCCAGCAGTGGGCCAACATTGTAGGCTCAACATGATGCTGTTCCATACAAAGGTGCAATACTGGCACGATCAAAATGTATCTCTTATTTTTTTTTTTTTGTTTCTGGTTGGTTATTCTTTCACTTTTGTAAAAACATTACTTTTGTATATTATTGTTTTCTTTTTTAGTTAACACTATGTTATTTTTTTTGGGGGCCCGTGGCTAAATAATAACAGCCGCACAGGTCGATCGATCAGGTTAAACTACGCATGCCGCGGTTGGTCTGTGGATGGGTGACCATCTTTACATACCGTGACCCCTCTGTGCCTCGGAAAGCACGTTAAACCGTTGGTCCCGGCTGTCATTCGTGGATCTTTGACAGTGTTACGGGTCGTCAGAAACCCGAAAGTCTGACAACCAGTCTTATCAAGGGGTATCGTATTACCCAGTAATTGGGTTGTGGAGTTCAGATAGGCAGTCGATCCATGTAAAATACTGGTATTCAGCTGCTAGCTATTTTTTTGTATTCTTTTTTTTTGTATTTGCTTGTTTTATCTAAGTTTAATAATGTTTAATGTGATGGCTTGTAAGCTTACCAATGCTGCCGTACTTACAATAGGTGCAATAACTCGGATTTTTGGCTAAAAACTTAGCTAAAATCCGCTAAAACTTAGCTAAAATTAAAAAGTTACATATCCGTAATCAACAAAATTGTTGATTACAGATATGTTGTAACTTTTTAAAGTCAAAAATCCGAGTTATTGCACTTATTGTAAGTACGGCAGAATGACCATGACGACTATGGAACAGCAGATCTTTTCTTATATTTCATAGTGTAGCCTTCTAACGGCTGGATACATAAATGATGTAACACTTAGATTGAAGGTGTGTACTTTCAGAGCGCCTGTCCATATCATCACTGGGTCAGCTGGCTGTCAAGAGGGACGGGACCATTTCCTAAGTAAGTGTTTAACAATATCTCAACGCAGTTATTTCCATTAAACCAGTTACAAGCGCTTTTAAATTGTCAAAAGAGTCGGTCAGTCAGAAAGATGAAGTTAGTTGCCCATTCCAAAGCGTAGTAGGTAAGGTCTCTGTAAAACTAAATTAAATAATAATAGAAACTACTATTGTCTGTATACTTCAATTCATATTCTCAGATTACAGTACATTATATCGCATACTTACTAATCCAACTATCTACTTCAGAGTTATGCTTTCTAAGTTTATTTTTGAGCGACCGTATGTATTAAATTAAAAAATAAACAAAAGTACAAAAATTTGGTTGCCATTTAATTTGCACTTGTCTTGTATGATATTAAGTTTATGTTCCAAAATTTGAATATCATGTCAGATTCTGATTTTCAATGATTTTTAAATTATTATGACCACCATTTAATAATATTTAAAACATTATTGGCTGTACAGAGTTTTTAGCGTTGGCAGCACAGATAGATAAGCAGCTGATGCATTGAAAGTGTAACCTACTTGCCCCCTCACTAATAAACGTTGTATAGAGTCTGTATATTGCACAATGCTTTGTCTTCTTCTTTCGAAAGTCATATTACTGACGACTGAAAGAGAGAAATTGATGTGTAATTATTCATCTGATATAATACTTTTATTAGTAAGGGGGCTATTCTATAGTATTGTTATTCATTTGTATTATAAGTAACTGAACTTTTAGTTGGTTTTAATTATAAGTACTAAAAACTGTAACCCTGTCTTTGTTTATCTATACTAATATTATAAAGCTGAAGAGTTTGTTTGGTTGAACGCGCTAATCTCTGGAACTTCCAGTCGGATTTGAAAAATTCTTTTTGCATTTGATAGCCCGATTCTTGAGGAAGGCTATAGGCTATTTAACATCACGCTATGGCCTTTAGGAGCCGAGCGAAAAGAAAAATAGTCAGAAAGAACGCTAAGCAAAAACGAAGTAATAGCGCGGGCAGGCGATGCGATGCGACGGGGCGGGTCGGAGTAACAAGAAATTTCACGCGGACGAAGTCGCGGGCAGAAGCTAGTTAGCTATAAAAAGAGTGTCCATGGAGTTTCTTGCCCGTTCTTCTCCATAGGTACCTACGCTTTGGAATGGGCAACTAGCTTCATATTTTCTGACTCACCGACTTCTTGACAATTCAAAATTGCCTGTTAGTGGTTTTCCTAATCAAATAAATAATTGTAATTTGTTTGTCCATCTTCTATCATAGATACTCAACCCAAGTGGTCAGCGTTCAGGTCGCAGGACTTCGGCTACACCAGGTTCAAGGCATTCAACAACACGCATATCTACATGGAGCAGGTGAGCTCCACGTTAATATCCTTTCAGCACGGACACATAGCTTCAGGAATCACACCCAGTCCGGAAAAAAATGAATGGTGGTGTATATTACGATAGTTGATATTGTATGTGTAGATTGTAAGGATTCAATTTTGCTAATGAAGGAATTTAATAAAAGCTGGATTTAATTATATATAGTACAGTTTCGCATCTTTTGTATTCGGTTAGCACTATTCACCATTTGTGTTTTTTTTGCAAATTTTTTAATTTATTTTCCTTATCTGTGAAATCTCGGACATGGTTCCGTAAAACAAAAAAAAAACTATTTATAATACACTAACTGCGCCTCGCAGTTTCACCCGCATAAGTCTCGACCCCGTATGAATATTGAGATAATTATAATAGGTATCCTAATCCAGGGCATGGCCTACCCATTTGCCAAATTGCATCCAAATCTTTTATCTTTATAATATTAGTTTAGATTACTTTAGTTATATTAGTTTAGTATTACTTGATATGGCTGGAAAGTTAGGTAGACGTGCACCTATGTACAGATAGCGCCATCCACGAAGACACGGTCCACTTTTATTCCTAATCGCTCACAGTACAAGTGTGCAACATTCCGATAATGTTTTAGTTTTGTTGATATACAGTAATTACTTATTAGTGGGTAATTAGTGTGTATCAAAAAAGTAAAACACTAGCGATTAGTAATAAGAGTGGGGCGCGTCTTCGTGGATGGCACTATCTACACAGCTACATTTCGCCAGATTTTCCCTTAGTGACCCATCTCAATAGACCACCTTGTATATTGTTAAATCGACGAATGTAACTTTGTCTTGTTTCAGGTATCAGTGGACCTCCACGGGCAGGTGATCGACTCGTTCTGGCTCGTGAAGAACAAGACAGTATCGTTCTCCTAATAAATTGCATTAGCACCTATTTGTAGCTATATCCTGCCTACAGGCGGTGGTAGAACTCACCCCAGCGCTTCTATCGGTCGGTCATGGAACTTATGATTAAGTTAATTGTTTTTATATTTTTATTATTGACTAGCGACCAGTACCAACATTTGCTCGGGTACAATGTACTGATATATCGATACCTCTGGGCTCAAAGGGCGTCTAGCACGTTTGGCTAAATGTGCTATACGCCCTTTGAGCCCAGAGGTATCGATATAGCGACTTCGATCAATAATAGTTATTGATCGAAGTATAGTGACGTCTAAAAATTAAGATTTGTTATTTTAAATTAAATATTAATGTAATATTGTTAATTAGCTTAGATGGAAACTGTATCTTAGTAAAGCATTGAATAATGTGTAGTTTTAATTTCACAGGTAGAAACAATTTAGCCAATTAATAGATAACAATTTATTTATTATTTAACAATTTATGCCTATTATTCACATAGCTATGCCTGCTACCTTACCTGATTATACTCTTCAAATACTTTACATAATAAATGTATGACGTACGCGAAAGTCATAATGTTAATATTGTTTCAACGAACCTTTCCCACCCTAGAAATGGAGATTTTCTCTAATTCATATCAGAAACTTATAGTATGTTAAGATTTTTTTTGATAACTTGAATAATCTATTATTAACTCGTCGCGCGTCCAATTAGTAGACACAATAGAAATTTTATTATTATCGGTACACATGGTGTACACTCGACGTGCGAAGAGTTAAAAAACCAACAAATACGCTTTCACACTCTGTAAGAATCTCTAATAAAGGTTGTTTGATTTTAAACTTGATTTTATTTACAAAATATGCTCCTCAATTTTCGTATTATTCAAAATCTTATTCCTTTCTACCACTGCTCTTAGATTAAGAGCAGTGGTGATGGCGCAGTGGTAACGATGCGACTTACCGAGTTGTACGTCATAGGTTCAAACCCAGAAAGGCGTTTTACTTTGTGTAAATTATTTTATTATCACTGCTCTCAAAACGGTAAAGGAAAACATTTTGAGAAAACTGGTATATCCTAGACCCAAAAATTCGAAAATATGTGACTTCTACCAACCCGCACTGGACCCGCGTTGTACAGCCCACTCTCTCTTAAAGAGAGGGCCTGTGTCCCAGCGGTGGGAACATTATAGGCTGATGATGCATTTCTTTCTCACACATACAATAATGAACTATTACTATACTATTGTTCGTCTGTCACATTATAGGATCAACCGCAAGTCAGAAGTAACCCTTAAAAAACAAATACCGCCCGTACTGCTACGGAATAAAGGCGCTGCCAATTTCAACGGTTTAAAAATATTGAATCTAGATATTTTTCAATGAACAAGTGACTAAGACACAAAGGTGTGATATACAACTGATCGGTGGTTCGGTGACTTATCCGGAAGTGGTAGTGGTGAAAGGTTACCCATTACATGAAGTTGCACCTAAATAATAGCGTTAGTGTTATGGAGTAAATAGGTACACCATATTCGTGTTTTTATTAAAAAGTAGTGTTCAGTTGAAATTTAAAAAATAAGTCAAAGCATTTTTTCATATAGGCACATAAAAGGCACTTTTGAACTTCAAAATTTACAATAAAATAGAACTGATTCTAGTCGCCCATTCCAAAAGGTAGTTTTCTTATGGAGAAGAATGGGCAAGAAACTGCACCGTTAGATACTCTTTTTAAATGTTTTACAATATTATCTATACATTAATTATATGTGAAGGCGATGCACCTAGAACAGAGGTTCCCAAACTTATTTCATCTGCCGCCCACTTTGAAAATCAATTATTTTTCATGGCACCCCACTTTTTTTTAGTTTCCCACGTCTTAAAAACCACTATGACATTCATTTAATAAGCAGCGTTGCCACAGCACTAAATCCACGTTTATTTATTTTATTTAAACTTCTCGCATAAACTGGTACAAAGGCGGACTTAATGCCTTAGGCATTCTCTACCAGTCAACCAAGGGTGGTGAAGAGATTGGATGGCAGGTGCTTTGAATGAGAGGAAAAATGATAAAAAAAAATCTATTAAAACTAGGTACACAAATACATAAATAAGTTATATACACATACATACTATTTACTATAATATATACTTATAATATATACATATATATACAAATTCAAGGGAGAGAGGTGTTGAGATGACTCTACTCTATTTGTTTTGTAAATAACTCTGCAATTTCCGCTTAAATGCATACCGACTGGTGCACAAAAATATGACGATGGGAATGCCATCAAAAATCGTTGACCGATCGACCACAATCCAGGGTACAATTGCGGGATTGGCTTTTGTAGCCAAAATTCTTGGCAGACATTTTTTAATTCGATTTTATATTTCCTCGTTCATTGTCAGTTCTATAATTTCTTCTTACAGCTGGGATGATATTGCTGTGTTGACATTTGAAAAAGAATCCACCATCCAGTCTACTATTTTCAATTTGAAAATGTCCTGAAATCGATCTATGAAATCACTGTGGATGTTTTCCAAATGTTGGCAGTAGGCAACCAAGTCATCGTTGTTGCAGGATACTGATAAATTGGGAAAATTGTGGAACTCACGTCTGCCGATATTCTTCTTGGGTAACAGCAGTTTGGCTACGAAAGCAGCAACGGCATTTTTGTTCAAGTCATCACCTTGAAGTTGGAGATTTATATCATTAAATAATTTATACAGGTCTGTCATGTACGCGATATCATTCATTGATGTGATGAGGTTGTCGCGCAATGGGCATTGTCCAAAATTTCTAACCATTAGATTTTATTTTATTTTTTGAAAATTTAGAGCATATTGAGAAACTAATTTGAATATTTTGATGATTGGCTCAATAGTTTTTTTTTTTAAATATTCAATTATTTTAAGTTTTTAAGGTAAGTGACGTCATCAGTGGCATAAAAGATTAAGTGCCGTTGCCTTACTAGTACATTTATAAAAAAATGGCAACACAATGTCATCAATCTGACATCTGTCAAAGTGTCAATAGGCGGAATAGACGTCTTAAATAATCGAATCCTATCTTAGCGTATTTATATACAAATGGTTTTTTTATGAGTAAGTGTCCTCCAAGGAATATACTACCCTCTGTCGTCACTAGAACAATCGACGCGGCGAATTAGAAATAGAATAATAACGCACGCGGCGTCATTTTTACTATTATTGCTGCAAGTTGAAACAAAGCACTTCCTGTATTCCATAACTCTTCCAATATATTAAATATTGTCGAGTGTTGAAATAACGTATGTAATGTAATGAAATATAAACAAGAATCTTTATATTTTTGGCATTTATATTTATAATAATTTGACAGTTGACAGATTGTAGACTATAAGTACTTGCCTCTTACTTTTTTTTCTTCTGAGGCAACGATACAAAACTGTACGGCCAAAGCCGACGTAATTTGAAGGGCAAAGAAGGTCAATCGTATTTTATAAAAAATATCAATAAAATATGAATATTTTTAATAATTAATTAGTCCGTAATGATCAGTAACGCTATTCCTCGAAATGGTTTTTCAATTACAACATTTAAAAAAATATGAACAACGCCCATTCTATGTCTTTGTTTTCCAAGAACTCTTATCACAGAGTCAAAAAGATTGTACTTTAAAAGCAAAATTCCAGATGTGCTCGCAGTAAGTTGCATCGACATTTGGTTGCAAGAAATTTATGTGAAAGACTGTTTCAATCACTGCAACATGCCATCAAAGCAGTGAATAAAATCCGAAACAGCTCTTTAAATGATAGATTCATAGGCAATCGGCATCGGAACCAGCCGATTGATATAGGTTTGCATAAATCGCGTTATTTAACAAAAACTTGTTCAAACTTAATTGCTCACGGACTATCCTACGAAAGCTATCTTAAATATTTTTAGTTTTTATACAATCAAACAGGGCAGAAATATGAACTAAATAATCGGTGTTGTGTAGGTAGTAGGTAGGTAGATTTTAATGTCACTAAATTTTAAAATATTAAGTAGATGAAATTACAAATGAGCCATCGCCCCCTAAACCACTTCAACACCCTCCGTTTTTTCTGGGTTCCTTACCACCCCCCTCTAGGCCTCCAGCGTCCACAAGGGGGCGTTATCGCCCATTTTGAGAAAGACTGACCTAGAACATAATTACTAAATTAATTAAAAAGGAAGCCATGACAGATAAATTAAAATTAACTTTTCACCCCGTTAGGGCTAGATTTTTGAACAACCGTGATACACGTTATTCTTTATTTTTTAGTCTTAAGTATAAATACTGAGTTTCGAGTCAATCGGACCGCGCGTTAAAAATCTTCCATACAAACTGACACCTTTCAATGCCCCTTCAGGGGGTAGCTTAGAAAAACAAAAAATGCCAATCTTCATAATTTACTTAGATAAATATTTGTGCCAAGTTGCAAGGTTATTAACTCAAGGAATATGATTTTTCATACAAACATAATTTCCCCTTTTCAACCCTACAGGGGTGGAAATTTAAAAAAATCGTTTAAGATATGTGTTCATAACCTGACTCAAAGATTATTTATACCAATTTTCGAGTTAATCAAGCCACGCAGAAAAATCCTCCACTGCAAAATTAACTACCCCTTTTCGCGCAGTTAGGGGTTTTCGAAAAACACTGATATACGTATTCTTTATTTTTAGTCTTAAATATAAATACTGAGTTTCGAGTTAATCGGACAGTATATTGGCGTTAAAATTCTTCCATACAAATTTTGACACCCCCAATCCCTCTTTAGGGGGTAATTTAGAAGAACAAAAAATGCCAAACTTCCCAATTTACTTAGATAAGTATTCGTGTCAAGTTTCAAGGTTTTAACTCGAGGAATAAGATTTTTCATACAAACAAAATCCCCCCTTTTTACCCCCTTAAAGGTTGAATTTCCAAAAACCCCTTCTTAGTGGATACTACTCTTCACAAAGAACACACCTTCCAAAATTCATGTCTCTAGGACCAGCGGTTTAGGCTGTGCGTTGATATCTCAATCAGGTCATTGAACTTTATATATATGTATATTATAAATCATTTATATTATAATTGGAGACATAAAGACATTGCACAATGAGAACATGTAAATATGTGAGTAACCCCGTGTTGTTACGGGGTTGATTATGAAAATGTTATGAGACTAAGAAGTAAACATCTTTTTTAGTAATTACCTATTCACTTGCTTTGAAATATTGATACCCATCTGGAAAAAGTGTTGTTTATAGATAATAAAACTAATGTGATCGCTCTAATGTGTTATTTCTGGACAATATTCACGCAGACGTTTTTACAGAACAAAAATGTTGGAATTGCACCTGGTGGGTGCACCTAGATACATAATTATAATTAGTGGTAGCTAGGTGAAACCTAGGCAGGGATGATGTATGATGTATGCATGTAATGTAAGCTGTCGTTTATGAAGTATATAGATAATGTTTAATAAAGATATGATAATTTTGTATCACTTTTAATTCTAAAAACCTTTCTAACAATTTACTCTCTAAAAACAAACAAAATTGACCACTTTAACACTTTCTTGAGTTCTTTTTGAGATGTATTTTGGCTATCAGCGGCAAAACCCTCAAATAAATAAACACTTTATTAAAATAGCCATCAAGTAGAGATGTTTTTGTAGATTTAAACTTTTCACAACTTTGTTGAGGTCGGCTTCCAGTCTAACCGGATGCAGCTGAATTAGCAGAATACCAGTATTTTGCAAGATGCGACTGCCTATCTGACCTCCACAACCCAATTACTGGGTAATACCAAATCATCAAATTGCATCACTTTCGCTCGCTTAGTAGATTTTCGAGAATTTTAGATTTTCGAGGTAGTCCCTTAAGTACAAAACCTAGGTGCCTACCTAGGTACATGGCTATGAGTATAACTTATCTGATAATGTGCAGTGGTGGCCAAGTGGTAACGGCGGCGACTTACGAGTTGTAGGTCGTAGGTTCGAACCCAAATAGGCGCTTTACTTGATGTAAATTAATCGCCACTGCTCTCAACACATCGTGGGGAAACCGCCGAAAAATTCGAAGGCATATGATATCTACTAAACCGCACTAGGCCCGCGTGGTGGATTACTGCCCACTCCCTCTCACCGAGTGCAGACCTGTGTCCGAGCAGTGGGTACATTATAGGCTGAATATGCTGTAACACTGAAAGTGTTTAATTAAGTCAATGTTATGTTATCAACTCTTACATACTAACATGCATGACGCTCGAAACATGCATGACGCTCGAAACATGCATGACGCTCAAACAGGCATGACGCTCAAACATGCATGACGCTCAAAAATTAACAATACATAATTATAATACCTACTTGTAACGTAACGATTGCTATACCTACTTATATCAGAGAACAAAAGAAACGTCCAAGGCTTTTGGAAAAATCTCTCAATATTCTACGATTGCAATATCTTAACTAACCATCAATTATTCAAATTACTTAATTGCGTATCAACTAGTAGGTCACAAATAACAATCAGTGAATTATTATTTAATATTTTATGCCTACTATTACTAGGTACCACCGAAAAATAATCATTAACTTAAATAAATATTTTTAATAAACCTCATCATCTGTCTAGCTTTTACCCAACTAACTACAGCTAAATATCAACATTTTACATGGAGCGGCACTCGGCAGGCAGCTTGTCAAACCTCCATAACTCAGTTACTGTTACTGGGTAACACGATACTCCTTGGTAGACTGGTTCTCCGACTTTCGGGATTCTGACTACCCGTAATGACTACCAAAAATCTATGAAGCAGCCGGGACCATTGGCGTAACGTTTTTACCAAGCCCCAAGGTGGAAAAAAAGTTGGCGTCAACCCTAGCGTTACAGCAAGTGATTAGTCTGGGTCTTAAAATTTCATAAAATGTTTTGTTTTTGTGGAACTCGTTGTTAGTGTCGCTAGTGCACCCATTGGCGTAGCTAGTTCTAAAGGGTTGTTGTGTAGGTACCCCACACCTGTGAAGATCCAAAGGAGGGTATAGTCATTTCAAAATAATTAAAATAGCTTTGCTGACTTTTTTTTTGTTCTTTCTGTTATTGTGATCTATTAAGAGAACGCAAGAGCAAGCGAAGCGAGCTAGAAAATCAGAACACTCTGACCCAAATCTGGTTTCATCGAAGAGTGAGCGAGGCGAGCTCTGAAACTGGAGCAATCTGGACCGGGATAGGTTAAGTTTTCATTGTGTTTTGATAAGAATTTCAAGTTGTGGAAAAAAAATACACATTTCGCGTCGCGTCGGGGGCTCCGTATTATTGTTATGGCTGTTACGGCGGCAGCTACGCCCCTGGTGTCACCTACGTACGTCCGACACGGAACTTGACGGGTGCGACTATACCAGACCGTAGAAACAAATGCATCGTTGCAGGTCAGGGGAGGCGTTTGACTGTCCTGTACGCTATTATAACTACTCACTGTTAGTGCTTACTCCATCACTCTCTAGCTTAAACCTAAATTGTAAAGTTCAATAAAGGCCATGTATCAAACTTGTCTTTATAACATATACCATGCTTACCTACTTGATACCTTGGTTGGGTGTAAAGGTGATGAAACATTCTGTCTCCACACGGTTGTCATAGAGTCGACCGCGGTCTTGCACTCTAGCAGCCAGGGTGTATTCAATGCCGCATAATTCTTAGTTATTTTTTTCCCTCCCAATTTGAAAATACGTTCCAAAATATATGCTGGAATAAAAATAATCCTGGAATAACGTAGGTGCCTACCAGTTAGCATGACTGGCATGGAGGTAAATAAACGACTGCTTAAATTCGAACAAAAAATTAGCCTACAGTAACTAGTCCACTGCTGGACATAGGTGACATATTTAGAGAGACTCCAGGCACGGCCTTTCTCTTGCTCGCTGAACTACAATATGTGAACCTGCCTCACCGCAAGTGTCCACGTTTCGGCTTCATGTCCTACATGCACCTATAGAAGTAGAATGCACTGATTGAACACCTTAGTATTTAATTTACAAGACACAATGTAGTTTCCAAGCTTTTCTACTTCTTTTATCCTTCCGTAGTTTTTACATAAAATAATTCGTGAATCAGATACTTAAAGTTCTTAAAGGATCTGCTTCTTCTGAATATGCTACATATATTTTATTTTATTTATTTTATTTTATTTATACAATTATAGGTAATCATTCAGTCGGATTGTCCGAAAGGGTTACCGCTGGCCCGGAACATAAAGGGCTATGGAAGGAACACGGGTGGGTTTTAGTCAGTAAGAGTCTGACACTCCCTTCAGCTCCACCCAGAACGGGAGGGGTCATTTGATGATTTCTCATCCTGAAAAAAAGAAAAAAAAGTGGCCCTTAATTAAATCTTTCAGTTCTCTATTATAAATAGGAAATTCTTTTCAAATTATTTTATTTATATACACGTACCTAGTTATTTTCTTTATTATATAATTTGTGATTAATTCGCATTCTCATCTCTCTACAAATAAGATAAACCTACAACTCTTTTGCAAAAACCTGCATTAATATCAACCTAAGTATATTGTCTATATATAGCTGTGAGATACCTGCCACTCTACTAGCCATAAATTAGGGAAAGGTATAAGGTAGGTTTAGGTATAAGTACAAGTGAAATAAGTTTCTTCCGAAAAATGTACCTATGTATTTACATTAGTCATGGCTGTTAGTGTGAAGTTAACGCATCATTAGATGGTACTTCAATGCAGTTTTGTTCATTTATTCCATCAACGGTAGCATTACTGTAGTTGATATTTATTTCTTTGTGTTGATCCGTAACGAGGATAGCTCTGAGGATGCTGTCACTAGGCAGATCCTCAAACATTTTTGCGACTGACTTCATCAGATTTTTAAACTTTGTCACCGTTTCATGTGACAGCAGCTCTCCAGTGTTTAAATCATGCGTGAATACGTCTTGAATGCATATATCAGTGCTCACGTTCAAATAATTGTGTATCTTAAGCTGTGATGTGCGTTTCAATGTGTTGTTATATAAAGTATATTCTTTAGGGAAATTGTCGATATCTTTAAAAGCACTCTTCGGAATCGGACGTCCAGTAAAAGGTGCTACTATATATTCTTCAAAGTTAAATTCGCTGTAGTATTTGAAGAATCCGTCCAGCAGTTGATGTAGATTTTCTGAATTTGTGGAACTGTATGGCAGTTCGTTGAAACCCATGTCCCAGTCGTCAATAAATATACTTTTCGAATCTACTTGTAACACATAGCCAGGAGGCACCATGTTCTTTTGTTGCAAATAAAATATTGTTAACAAATACAATCCATAATTTGGTAGGAAGCCTGGTTCGTGACCAATCACTGTGTGGATTTTGAACCAGTATTTCAGAAAGCCTCCCAAAGGCAGAAACCTTTTATCTAACTGGAAGTAGTATTTAACAAGTTGGCTGTTTGAGACGCTGTAGTCACCCATATGAAATTCGATTTCAACAATTTTCTGCGAGGGAATGTGGAAACATGAGAAAAATGTAGTAATATAACCAACGTTATGTCTGTATTTTAGTCGTGAATACAGTTCAGGTTGTTTGCTAAACAACTTTTTTGTTTCTTGTAACACATATAAACCTGCCGAGGCATTAAAGTTTGGTAAATGTACGACGAGGTCCACATCACTTAATATTGTACCTAGCCCTGTAGCTAGTGACCCACAGGTGATAAGCTCATAACCTGCAAACAATAATAATAAATTAAATTAAAATTTTCTCAGGCCTGTATGTCATATGTTTTAACTATCTACAAATTTTTCAGTCTCATGTTGCATATTGTAATTCACCTTGCCATCGTTGGTTCAGCGTGGTCCGCACATCGTCCAGCACTCGAGATATCATGTTGTTAGTAGGATCTTGCGCGGACAACATCTGCTTGTGTAGTATGTGCCGCAGCTGGGAGTCGAAGTCCCCCGACAGACACAGCGGTGCGCACAGCACCCCATTCCAAGCGTGAGCCAACACTGCCACCGTTATCACTACCAAGAGAGAATATAATTATCATTAAGAGGGTTGATCCGTTAGAGCCACGCTGGAGTCAAAATTGATGATTTCCGACGGACAATAAAACCATAATCTGTTTAATTTATAGATAAGATATTGACGTCATATTAATAGGAATTTCATAATCTAGTGCATGGCTGAAAAACATTTTCATTTATTCGTACAGTTTTCTCATTAGAACAGTTTTTATGCAAGCCTTTTTTTAAACTAGCGATCGACGGTCTACGCAAATGCAAGGTATTAGTAAAACCATATACGACAAACTTATAACAACGTTGCTTTATAAATAATAATAGCATTTATTAGTGCATGGCTGAAAAAAAAAAACGATTACTGTAAGTTTTCATTCAAGAAAAGTATATTCAAAAGTGTCAATTTTAGCCACTTTTCGATATTTTAAACGCGTTAGTTTAGGATGAAATCTGAAATATTTATATGTTATTTTAGGCCTAGTAAACGAAGACATTTACGTTCTAAAACATGGTACAAATATTTTTTTAATAACTTATTTTTTTATTTTACTATGAATTATTTAGTGCAGCTATATAATCGGCGCGGAATCACGCCAGCGCTCAGTGCCGGCTGAGGCCTTTCAGAGGTAGGACGTGTGTCGCTCCCGTAGCCGCGAGTCGCGTAAAATATTATCGTACTTTCGCGAGTTTTTAGCGCGACTAGGACATGTTGATACGTTTTATTATAATATATTTTTATTATATTACAAAACTTTGGTGAGTACATATTTTAATGTAATGGTGTTCTATTAACTTAAGAAAGATTAAATTAGACTTCTTTATGTATGTTTTCATTTTACTTTTTTTTCAGATATGGCTAACAAAAGGCGCTATATGGGAACAAAAAAAAAACGAAAATTTGGCCAAGGCTAATGAAGCTAAAAGGTATGTTACCGAGGTTCTCTACTTATAAAAAATATATTTTTATTAGGTGTAATTAAGAAACAATACAGGGTTATTTTGCAACCACCATCCAAATTTTCAGAAATGATTTAGAATCGATAACCTTATCAATTAATGAAATAAAAAAAAATAAAAAAAATTACATGATTTTCACCATTATCCGCTACTAAAATAACAACGTGTGGAATAAATACAGTTGAACAATAGGTTGTTGAACTGTATGACCGCACACGCGCTTACCTCAAAATTCGGGAAAGAACAACATGCACTACGCCCCCCTCCCTCACACGTCGCAACCCGCGCAGCCCCCGATCGGCCCTGCGCCCGCGCCGGCTGTCAGTTGACCGTGACCTAGTTACGTGTGAACGTGTGCCATATTTTTTTGTCACTCTCGCTGCATTTTCGCTTCAGAATTCCGTTCGATCATCATCGCACACATGGCGACTTTTTATTCTAATGCAGAGTATTATGAAATGGTCAGGTGTTATCTTTTAAGTGGCGAAAGTTTAAATAGTGCGCAAAGAATGTACCGTACAGAAAGTTTACCGCGTTTACAAAGACGAGGAATTAATTCGCGAGTGCCTAAAAAGACGTGTTTACGTTGAAGAAGCACAAAGTGTTGAGGACCTCCGTAGTAAAATAATAATAGCATTTAATGACATTAAAAATCAAACAGATACTTTAAACTTATTAAAAAATAGTTTAGAAAAACGTGCACGTTTGTGTATTGAGAGAAACGGACTCCATTTTGAACAATTGCTGAAGTACACGTGATTTGTAGGTTAATCGAGTTTATTTGGTAAGTTTAATTATTGTAAATAGCTAGTTGATTCCAATTTTTTAAATACGCCATAATAACAACTAATAATTTCACATTCCTTATTTTATTATGTCGGTCCTAAGCCCGTAAAGTATGAAGGGAAAATTGGAATCAACCCTTTTAAGAACGCGTAGGTACCTACATCAGTCGCACTCGCAGCGAGCGAGGTCAATAACCTTGCTGTGTCTCTCTACATTCTGTTATTTTTCGGATATTTTCTTTTGAATGTTTTTTTTTTGTTTTTGTTATTATTTGATTATAATGTTTCACATATGAAAATAAGTTAATTATAAGTCCTCGATTTTAAAATTTGGATGGTGGTTGCAAAATAACCCTGTATACTTACTACTTTTTGAAGTAATTTTTTTTTATTACTTTTTGTTTGGATATTTTTATGAAACACAGTAGTAATAAGATAAAGTTAATATCCAATTCGTTGTTATAGGCAGAAAAGAGAAGTTCAAATACTTCAAAACCAGGACTTAAATAAAAATGGTGTTGTAAGTTTTATTTTTTTACTTTATATTTTACTAGCTGCGGCAGACACGTGTTTCCTTGGTTTTGATTGAGCAGTTGTTAAACCAAAACTAAATAAGACCTTTCTTCATTATTTATTTATCTCAAGCCGACAATCGATCGCCTGTCATGGTGCTTACTTTTTGTGTCACTATATTATACCCTACATATTATTTTCAGAATCAAGAAAATGAAAAAGACAGTGAAAAACACTGGAAATTCTGGAAAACTTGCAGGCATTAGAAACGGCTCCAATTCAAGATCCTGACGCAGGGAATCTTGTAAGAATTACTTGGTCATTTGTATACATATTTTAGCACAAAAAAAACATTGTTAGTTATGTGCTATCTTAAGCCGACAATCGATCGCCTGTCATGGTGCATACGGTTTGTGTCACTATATTATACTCTACATATTATTTTCAGACTCAAGAAAATGAAAAAGACAGTGATAAAACACTGGAAATTCAGGAAAACTTGCAGGCATTAGAAACGGCTTCAATTCAAGATCCTGACGCAGGGAATCTTGTAAGAATGACTTGGTCTTTATAAACATATTTTAGGACAAATAAAACAAGAACCTTCAAGAACAAGTGCGTATTTACAGTATACTTTCATAAGTTCAGATACATGTTGTACATTGTTTCTGATAATATTAGACTTAAAAATATATTTCCAAATTTTATGTTATAGGTAAATAGTAGACAAGAAGTTGAAAGGGATACTGTACTTCAGACAGAGAGTGCACTTTGGCTAGAGCTACGACGTTGTTTATTGACAGCCTCTTCATTCTGTAAAGTGTGCAAACGGCGATCGACTATTAGCCCAGCCCCTTTGGTTAAACAATTTCTTTACTCATATTCCTTGGACCATATCCCTAGTATTCAACATGGGAAAGTAAACGAAAAAGTGGCCATAGAACAGTTGCAGGTACAAGTTTAGATTTTTCTAACAAACAATTTATTTTTATATTCTTAAATTCTATTAAAAAGAAGTAATTAGAGTATTGAGTTTCAAATTATTATGATTACAGGTGCTTCGCCGGATGGACTAATCGACGATGATGGCATCACCGAAATTAAATGTTCTAGTTCGGCATTTGGATTAGAGGCAGATTTTGCTATTAGCCAAAAAAATATTAAATTCTGGAAAATAGATGGATCTGTGAATCGACGCCATGACTGGTTTTATCAGATACAGGGGCAGCTGCATATAACTAACAGAAATTACTGTCTGTTTGCTGTGTGGACAGGCAAAGATCTTAAATTGAAGACTGAAAACATAATCAGGGACGATAAATTTTGGAGCGAAAATATGGAACATCGGCTAGTCAGCTTTTACAATAAATGCCTGTTACCCGAAATTGTTGATCCCCGAAAAGCTAGGTCCATGAAACTTAGAGACAACAAATATTAAGATTTTATTTTACACGAAATTGTTTTTATTTACTTTAACCTAACTAATAATAATTTAATTGCTCATTTATTACAATAAACAAAAAACTGAATCCCCGCTTACGGAAAACGAAAACATTCCCTACTAACTAAAAACTGGCTAAGTATCAAGATGATTCTAAGCGGTGTATGATACGCGCTCCAACACAGACGGCTGTGTGTGCGTTTAACTGTATAGCTGTGTGAGTAAATTTACCTAAACACGAGGCGCGCCGCTCTGGAGTAACGCTCTTAACAGATATTTTGTGAGTGCAACGTGTGTGTGTTGTGAGAGTAATGTGTGTGTAGTGAGTTTTGTGTGAGATTAATCGAATGCAACACACAGATAAAACTTTTATGGATAACGGTGTCTCTCCCGCGCAAGCCAAGTTCTGAACGAAGGACAGTGCTTATGTCCGCGACCGTCAAATATTGTAATATGTATTTGCAAAGTATGTACTCACCCCGTCTTAAATAATATACCTAGCAAGTACCTACTTACCTAGTGAATTATACATGTTTCGTGTAGCCATACTTTGATGGCTTATTAAGCACCACCAAGATAGTAAAAAATATTGTGGAAAGTGTACCTATACATATAGCTAAATGTATAATGTGCGTGTAATTTACGTATGCGTATCTATATATAGAGGAGAGTGGGATAAAATCGAACAGTTAGTCATAAGTAATTCTTATATTTTAGATTTTCATGCATAATATATCTTGTTATAACGGCTAAAGTAAAAATCTGTTATTAAACAGAAAAAGTCTTATAGTTTAAATTCAAAATTCCTAGTCCGGATCTCCGTTCGGTTAGTATTCCAGTACCACTGAAACTGAACTATCAATCAGCATGTTGTCGGCAAGGTTGGCGCAGAAGCTGCGCGGTTAGTTGCTGCGCCGAGTTTGGTTCCTGCTCAGAACAAATGTTTGTATGGTATGGACTACAGACAGTTGTTCAGGCTCTGGCTATTTATCAGAAAATTTGGCTTTTATCGGCAAGTATCCTTCACGGTCCGGAATTCCCCACCCTCTCCTAATTTAGAATTATACAGATTATTTAATTAATCGATATTTAATTTACCCGCTGATTACACGGAGGTGACGCAGCGAGTTACGAAATCACTCGCCGCGTCACCTGCGATAAGCACCCATCATCAGCAAGTAGGTATCATACTTGTCTCCGCCCACTGTTGGACACGGCTACTTCTGTACCTATCATACATCCAGAGACTTGTCACCGTTAATTAGCGCGTTTAAAGCTGTCTGTCTTGTCAGCTGTCACTTCACATTCACATTTGTGATCGTCATTCCTTCACGTATCGCCTTTCGCCACGCCGTCAAACAGGCGTCAACCTAACGTAAGCACGTAACCAAAGCGGATCAGAAGCTCTGATACATCGAATCGGCTAGGCGACGTCGCGCTTACGGCTCGCCGACCGTTAGTTGATGGTGCAGCAGGAAGGCCGGAGAGGTGAGGGGCAAGGGTGGATGAAGAGACGTAAGCGCGGGGACGACGAGCCGTAAGCGCGGAGACGACGAGCCGTAAGCGCGAGGACGACGAGCCGTAACGCGACGCACCGCGGTTCGTGAGCTTGTCCCGAGGCGAGGCGATTACGTTACGATTCCGGTTAGTGTGCGTTGCAGTAGGGAGTTTCATACAACGATCAATACTGAACGGCTCGAGTTGATACGGTGTCGATCTCTTTCCGGTTTGATACTTGTTCTATGACCTTACAGCTCAACCATTTTGAAGGGAGCTTAATGATCCAACACATGCGCCACAATCAGCGAGACATTAGAGTGAGCATGACATAGGTACTCTCAGCCGCCCAGGCTGACATTCAAGTCAATGAAGAATTTCGTGGGTAGTGTAGGGACGTGCTTTTGTTTGTATTACGATTTTTTTCGATTTTAGTGAATTTTACAAGTGTGAACTTCAATTGAGACTGTTCTTTGTGCTTGTGTTTTAGCCTAAGGTTTGTTTTAAATCTAACTTTCTATATTTTAACCGATTTTAAAAAAGAGGTTATGTATTCGACCTGTAGGTATGTGTTGTTTGTCCGCGATTTTCTCAAAAACTAATGAAGCAATTTTGACAATTCTTTCATTAATGTGATCTACATACTTTCAGGTTTAGTACCTATATAATACATTAGGTAATTATTCTTATGTAGGTACGAAGTATATGCTGTAGGTAAGTACTTACTGCATCTTCGGCATTTCTATGCGAATTTTGATGATTCTTCTAGTCAGTGTCTTCAATTCTTTAATGTAAATGTTAATTGAATTTGTGTGGGGTAGGTATTACAACTAAAAAGTGAAAAATAAAAACTTTTTACAAAAAAAAACACTAGTGTAAATAATAAAATTCGGAAGTCGGTGTAAAAAAACGAAAATGAGGACGACACCGACTTCCGAAATTAAAGTTATTTAAGTATCATTTAATACTGTTTTTTTTTGAAGTCGGTTTTTTTTGGAATAGTTTTTTAAAGATTTTATGCAGTAGATATCCATAATGGATACCAAAAAACCCCCAGGATTCTTCATGATGATTCTTCATAAAAGGATAACATTATGAATCTTATTGGACAGTTAACGGTTCATTTGTTCCCAACGAGTAACACCCTCAACTGTCACACTGTTACTCGATGGGAACATTTTGAGAAAAAATTCCCAACCAGTCACACTGTTACTCGATGGGAACTTTTTATTAGTAATTTCCCAACCAGTCACACTTACAGGACTTAATTAAAAGAATACGATAGCAGATAGAATATACAAAGTTGATACGACAGAGGGGCTTTCCTTTAAACTGCCTATACTAGATACCATTTTCAAGCTCTGTACCAAAAATCAATTAAATAGGAGCAGTAGTTTAGTCACAAATGATTTTTGAAGTTTTTGCTACGTTTGAACACGATGTATATTTCCTAACAGCTGATTATCTCATACGCATAGGTCATGCACCTTAAAACGATAATCTGAGTATAAGATACATTGTTGTCGCACAAGTACAACCAAATATTTCACGAAGCAATAAATACACACACACTTGCACTTTCACTATGAGAGTGACAAACATAGCAAAACCCCCGCGCCTTTTTCCCGCGCGTAAAAGGAATAGAAATAGGTCAGTGTGTTGCTATTGTATCCTAGATACTTGCGAATTTGCTAAAAAAACTTGTTCTTTCAGTGGACAGTGCGCAAGCGTCATCCATTCGGGACGTACGTTACGTAACACGGGAGCCCCGGCGCCGCCGCCGCGCCGTTATGTTTTGTCGAACTCGCTGACAATAATTGTGATTTTGTTTTGTTATTGTGATAGACACTAAATAAGTTTAATCCAGTATTTTTTTTTATTGTGACAGGATACGTAACTTGGGAATATTATTATTTAGTGTTAGTGTTTTTTTTTTTGTGATTGACTGTTTTTATTGTGATAGGATACGTAATTAAACGTTGGTTGTATGTGTGTGTAAAATTAAAGTGTTCAGCAATGCCTCGTGTAACTTACACGGCGTCAGAATACACTTACATGATTTTAATTTACGGTGAATGCCGTGGAAACACAGATTTAGCTCTGCGAACATACCGAGAAAGGTATGGTGACCGGCGCAATAGCCCTAGGAACGCCGGCACCATACAATTGGCAGTACAAAGATTACGGGAATTAAAGTGCTTAGCGACGGACAGTGATTTAATTAGAAAAATAAATAAGTAACAATATTCTCCGTCGGTATAATTTGTGCATTAATATGAATCGAGGACACATCGAGAACTTAAAAATTTTGTGTTTTTGTGTGTGCGCGTACTTTACAACTTACCTAACATAAAAGCCGCGCGAGCGAGCGGTCTAAACCGCCCGCTCCCCGCCCCCCCCCCGCCCCCCGCCAAGAGAGATAACACACACACGCGCTCCTGCGCGACTTTGTTACTAGGCATCTAAGGTCAGTCAAATTTATTTATAAAGGGTGGTTGCGTTTCACTCTGACTTTAAGCTATTTAGTTTGTTTGAAAAAAAAAAAATCTCATTTTTGGCGCTTTCTATTTTTGTACTGTATCGAATTAATACTATACACGTATAGTATACGTAGTGTAATTTAATGCCCCTCTGTCATATCAACTCTGTATATATTGATAACAGACTTTTTTTGACATGGTCAACAGCGTGGCATTCGTGCACTTTGGTTCATTGCACTGCACTAACTGATTCATATTGCGTACCTCCCTAGTCCCTACCCCTGACGCGGGCGCCGCACGGTAGGCTGAAAATCGGCTTTCATAGACTTAGGGATTTCAATTTGCAAGTGCTTGTTTTTATGCCGGATATCGCTTCTATTTGTCATTTCTATGTACAAAAATGACACCCGAGTTAATTCTGCCCAAAAACGAAGGAAATATAATTTTTTTACGAAAAATTTGTATGAAGCTAATATGAAAAATCGAATTATCTCCTAAACGGCATGTTTAACCGTAATATCCTTGGAGGTGGTCATAGTGCTAATTATTTATGATTTTTTGGTTGCCGATTTGACGAAAAATTTAATGCCGTTTTTTTTTAAAAAATCGTCAAAATATTTTAATTTATTTTTACATGTAAAACGATCCCTTTTAATGTTTATGTTGAAGAACACGGACTTTTAACTACCTACACGTAACATAAAATAGCATCACTCCTATATTTCCGAAGGAGTTGGCAGAGAAAAGGCGCTTGGATTGCTTCTTTCGCTAAAACTCTCAAAGTGGCAATATATTACGTTGCGAGAGGCTGCCATTCGGGAAGGTGCTAAGGATATTTATCCATCTTACTATAAAGTGCAACAAACTAAGCTTGATTGCTACCCTCCAAAGCAATCAGTGACAGTTACTGATTCATCGGCTAGGATTACACTTCAAGCTTTACTTGATATCACAGTTACAAGAATCCTTCAAAGCCTTTCTAACGAAGAGCATAACAAGCAGTTGAAGCTGATATCCAAGTGGGGATTTGATGATGCTTCTAACCAAAGCCGATACAAGCAGAAAATGGAGGGTGAGGAAGATGACTCGAGCATTTTCATGACCTCCTTGGTGCCACTAAAACTGACAGATGGAGACAACATCTTATGGACGAACCCAAAACCATGCTCAGTTTTGTATTGTCGTTCAGTTCAGTTTACTTTTGTAAAGGAGAGTGAAGCAGTTGTCCTTGAGCTGAAAAAACAAATGGATGAAGAAATTGAGGCCCTTATCCCCACAGAGTGCAATAATAATAATAGGGTGACTCATGAACTAATGATGACGATGATCGACGCTAAAGTTTGCACTTACCTTTCTGAAGCTAGATCAAATGCATCGTGCTACCTGTGCTTAGCAAAGCCTACAAAAATGAACCGCTTAGATGCTGTAACATCAAAAATTGTGTGTTCTGACCTGTATGAATTTGGCTTGTCATCCCTACACGCCCGTATAAATTGTATGGAATGTCTGTTACACATTGCATACAGGCTCGACTTCAAACGGTGGGCAGCGAGAAGTGATGAGCACAAAGAAATGCTACAGACAAGGAAAAAAATAATTCAAAATAAATTCAAAGATGAGCTCAATTTGTGATTGATATAGTAAAACAAGGCTCGGGAACTACCAATGACGGGAATACTGCAAGAAAATTCTTTGAGTTTCCTAATAAAACCGCAGCTATAACCGGTTTGGATGAAGACCTCATCAAAAGATTTGCTGTAATTTTACAAGCAATTACATCCGGAGAGCAGGTCGATATAATAAAATTTAGAGATTGTGCCCGCAAAACAGCAGAAAAGTGCGTATTATTATACGACTGGACCGTTCATAAATTATTAAACCATGGGGCTGACATAATCGAGAAAAATAATATTATGCCGATTGGGACTCTCTCGGAAGAAGCCTCAGAGTCTCGAAACAAAGATTTTAGGAGGTTTCGAGAACATCATTCGCGGAAAAGAAGTAGGCAGGATTCCAATCAAGACATTTTAAATATGCTTGTTGTTTCTTCGGATCCTTTGCTAAGTGCACAAAGGCCTAAGTTAGATGCCAAGAAAAAGCAAAGCTTTTTTGTTGAAACTCTCGACTTAATTCAATTTCAGGAAACTGAGTTCGAGTTTTTGGATATATCCAATCTGGATGCTGACTCAGAATTGGAGCCTGACAACGAGAGTGATAAGGAAAATTTGTAAAAAAATTATATATGTACATAGTATTTGTAAATTTGTATTTGAGTGTGTTTGGGTTTTTTTTTGTAATATTTAATGATATTTTGTCTTTTTTTTATTTATTTTACTTTATTTTACAAATGCTTAGTATTAATTCCTTAAATTAAATTATTTTGTATAATAACTTTATATGTTACTTGAATAAGAGTTTGATAACCTTTTTTTATTTAAATTAATAAAAAGGTGTCAAAAAACAGCAATTTTTGTTATTTATTTTTTCTTGTTTTGTGTGTTCTTAATATTTGGGTTAATAACATATCGAACTTTCTAACTTGGACACTAAAAGTGATCGTTTTACATGTAAAAATAAATAAAAATATTTTGACGATTTTTTAAAAAAAAACGGCATTAAATTTTTCGTCAAATCGGCAACCAAAAAATCATAAATAATTAGCACTATGACCACCTCCAAGGATATTACGGTTAAACATGCCGTTTAGGAGATAATTCGATTTTTCATACTAGCTTCATACAAATTTTTCGTAAAAAAATTATATTTCCTTCGTTTTTGGGCAGAATTAACTCGGGTGTCATTTTTGTACATAGTAATGACTAATAGAAGCGATATCCGGCATAAAAACAAGCACTTGCAAATTGAAATCCCTAAGTCTATGAAAGCCGATTTTCAGCCTACCGTGCGCCGCCGCCACCGGGGCCGCGGGTAGAAGGATGTGTAAAACTGTAAATGTATTTAACATTAACTATGCATGGAAAATAACCGCCATTACACACCCGGGGTAACTGATGTTTCTGTTTATCTTATCTTTATTTTGCTATTAATTAATTTTAATTGTCACAACATATTTATACCGTTATTTATTGTGAATTGTGATTTTCATTAAAACCTGTAACAGTGTGACTGGTTGGGAAATTATTAATAAGAAGTTCCCGTTGAGTAACAGTGTGACCGGTTGGGAACTTTTTCTTAAAAATTTCCCATCAAGTAACAGTGTGACAGTTGAGGGTGTTACTCGTTGGGAACAAATGTAACGGTTAAGTTAATCGTATCAAATCTCATTGGTGAAGGATTTTTCAGTTATTTTTTTTTTGTAATACTAATACCAATCAATCACTGACCGGTATTATATTGTATGATAGAGGTCAGTGCAATCAATCCAATCCAATCCAATCCCAATATCTGTGATTATACCTACGTAGTGCAGCGAAAATAGAAAAACACGGACTGTCTTCGCTATATTATAATTCATAATGTTATCCTTTTATGATTCTGCCAAAGTCCGACATAACCCTCCATTCTCCCAGACGAAGAGTATATATCCATAAGGATTTCCCAACGAAAAAAAAAGGTTAAGGGCCAGGCCCCCCTGGAAATATAAGCCCTAAATACGCCAATGAATATCACCTAATTCAATTTAGATGAAAGGGTCCTTTGGTATTGGTACGCTTTCTAAAATATTTGTTCAGAATCCACGACTGGTCGTTCAGGAATCTATGACACTAACAAACCATACATTTTACTTGTTAATAGTGTTTTATTTGAAAAAGCAACAAAAGAACATGGCACCTCCTGTGCCATGTTGCAGAAAAAGCGATAAATATTTTTTTTCATAACTAGAACATGGGTTTCAACGAGCTTCCATGCAGTTCAACGAATACGGAGAATCTACATCAACGGCTGGGCGGGTTCTTCAAATACTACAGCGAATTTAACTTTAAAGAATACATCGTAGCACCTTTTACTGAACGACCCATCCCGAGGAGTGCTTTTAAAGATCGACAACTTTTTGAAATAATTATTTTAATCGCACTCGCACTTATAGGTACAGCTAATTTGAACTGCACAGATGTATGCATTCAAGATGTATTCAATCTCGATACAAACGAAGGGCTACGCGTAGCGGACGTGGTACGACATCGTCGGAGGACGGGCATCAAGTGAACACGTGAAAAATTTATGAAGTCAGTCGCTACAATGTTTAAGGATCTGCCTAGTAATAGCATCCTCAGAGCTATCCTCGTCCGTCACGGATCAACAGAAACAGTTATTAACTACAATAATGCTACCGTGGATGGAATAAATGAATAAGACTGCATCGAAGTACAGACACTTCATACTATTATAAAACTATGCACTTCTGGCAAAATAAAAGTAAATTTATAAATTAATATTTTAATTCATTAAATTATTGTTTCATAAAGTAAATTCACATTGTGTACATAGGCAAATCATTATTATCAGTAGATGGGATAGTTATATTAAATTAAGATAACAAAAAGGTACAGCAGGTAGACATGTCGGTCGTAACACTGACCTCTAGCTAGGTGGCGAGTTTCAATATTTTACCTTCAATTCGAAATGGAAGCAAGATTCCTGACGGCTGAACTCTTAGCTGGATAAACGGCTGAAATAATCAGAATTAAAATTCATAATGTAGGTAGTGGTTTTTGCAATTCGCAGCTTCGTATCAGGGTTGTATGGTAATAAAAAACCGACCAAGAGCGAGTCCGGCTAAACACAACTAAGATTGCGAAGCAAACTACATTTAGCAGTCAGTGCGGGAACGTCGAAGTATAGAAAATATGTCTTATTATTCCTATTATACTACTTAGGTACCTACAGATAAAATTAATTTTACACTAAACACAGTGGTAGGGGAGACCAGAGGATTTTTAAGCAAGCATATGCAGGTAATGCAGGGCGCAAAGTTGAATATCTGAGCAGGTACGGCATGATGACGATGAGAGAACATCGAAAATATATTATACTTGAAAAGTTTCAGATGGGAGTCCCGTACGTGTCCACTTTCAGATTTCTAAAATGGACCAAAAGTAAGTGATTGTGCGGCCTAAGATTGGGCTCATATCTGAAACTTTTAAATATAGATGTTTTCGTTCTTTTCGCCTTGTATATGCTTGCTGAAATACCCTCTAGGCGACCCTACCGTAGTCTTCTACTCCATTATATTGCATAGTAGTAAGAAGTAGATACATTCAATCTCAGAAGATCCATTGGCCAGATCCATGATGGATCTAGTGACGATTGTTTTCTCATTGGATCCTGATTTCAAGATGTAGATCTACCGAGTTTTTTCTTTTTTCAAAAGACTCATTTGCCAGACCCATGACCCAGGTTATACACGCTCCGCAAGAGGCACGTCAAAACTTGGTTCATTAGCCTAGTTACGTATTCTTGTTTCTTTTTTGCTACCTATAATTAGGACATGGCGTCCTACTTCCACGTATCATCTAATAGAATGACATAGTGCCGTTTTTCCGTACCTAAAGGGTAAAAACGGGACCCTATTACCAAGACTCCACTGTCCGTCTGTCACCAGGCTGTATCTCATGAACCGTGATAGCTAGACAGTTGAAATTTTCACAGATGATATATTTCTGTTGCCGCTATAACAAAAAATACTAAAAACAGAATAAAATAAATATTTAACGGGGGCTCCCATACAACAGACGTGTGTTTTCGGCGTTTTTGCCTTGTGGTACGGAACCCTTCGTGTGTGAGTCCAACTCGCACTTGGTCAGTTTTTTAAAGATCTAATGTTGGGTAGGTAACATACCTACCTCTTTTACTTATAATAATATCATTGCTTCTAGTAATAAAAAAATATTTTTGCCAAGTATCAAAATGACTTAATACTACTATACTCATAGCATTTTCTTTAAAAAATTGCTGCAGTTTTTCAGGAACATCTTTTATGATAGTCTGACTTGACAACCAATTTCCACTTGTGTTTCATTCATTTACTTTTTTTACAGATCCATAAGTTTGACAATTGGGTCTGTATATTGTGGCTAGATTGGTTGACCTTTATTATTAACAGTTGTTAGACTTTCATGTCTCCAGTCTAATATTTCAACATATGTACCGGATAAATGTTAACCTTATGAGGTTTATCAGAGTTGTTTCCTAATTCCATTATTTTTATTCCAAACTCATACCCTTTGAAAAAAAATGTAGGCAAAGTAGATGTCCAGATTTGATCTTCTGTTGTTGAACAGTAGATGGCAATAATCGGCTGAGTTAAATAAAATTCTCTATCTATCAATCTTATAGATGAAAAACGACTTTCTATTTCTTTCCCCCAGTCTACAAGTTCCAAAACAGCCGTGGAATTCGGATTGACTTTCTTTATTATTGCTCGCTCATATTGGTCAAGATTATCCAGTTTAACAGCACATGGTCTGCCAGGAACGAAATCCTCATCCTTCATATGCCGGCTTTTACAGTACTGTGAGAAAGAACATTCTGCAGATCTTAACATTTTAAAATCATTAATATCAGCAACATAGAAACCAGACACTGATGTCCCACTCTGCACTCTGACATGTAAGATATCTCCAACATTTAATTGTTTGTATTTAAACTTTAATGTCTGTGTCAAGTTTAAAGCTGCTGTTGAATTAGCCAATCTGTTTACGGAGCAAAAACCTCTGGTAAATGTGGTAAGGTCAATCAATCCCAACATTGTCCCAACATCTCGAGGGCAGTCTGCAGTTCTTAGTTCGACTACCAACTGATCATTCATTTTACTTATCACGTTAATAGTGGCAGTGTGCACACCAACAAACTGCCTCATGGTATCAATGACTTCCACACTAAATGTCTCACCTCTCGGCTCACATAAATGTAATCGACAATGAGTAGCCAACCCTGGACATTGGTTTTGGGGTTCGGCCCTGCTATCTGGAGGGTGTATGTGTCTCCTTGGCACAGACTCGTCAAGACATCCATAATCAATTGCATAAATGTCACATCTCACCTTCTCTCCATCAATGTTTTTTATATTACGTATCTCACCACGAACAAACTTTTCAAGTTTAGATGATTTGTATACAACTCGTTGACCTAACTTCATTGTGCTAGCAGAGACACGCCCAGAGTCTGGTTTTTCGATCAAGTCCATCAAGTCTGTAAAATCTGCCCAACGTACAAAAAAACTTTTAGGGTCATTGACATATGTCACATCAACTTGATGAGTGAAACCAACTTTATACTCATAATAGGTGTTCATCCTGCCTGCCCTGTAATTAAAATACAACGATTAATGAATGAGTACTGTAACATTACTGTCAAAGCCACAGGGCATGTACCTAACTAACCTTTTGTCAAAGCTTGAGCAGTGACAAATCATAAACATAAAAGATTTTACTACATAAGAATGCAATCCACCAAATTAATGACAGATAAATGTATTTCAGTCTCGAATTGCTGACTGGAACGCCTCTGTAAAAAAGACCAGCTACCTGTGTAGCCTGGGCAGCAGCCAGGGGCATGAGATAGCGTTCTTGGATACCGGCTTTTTTCTTAGCTACGGTACTTTATGTAGTTTGCCAGGTGCATGAGATAGCGTTCTTGCAGATACTTACCGGTTTTTTTTTAGCTACGGTACTTTATGTAAATTCGACTTAGTTGTAAAATGCATAAGGATCTGCACTAGAATACCTGACGGGAGTTGCGACTTCTGTAGTATTGTAGCGGAGATTTAACTATGTAGGTTATTTTATTCAATATTTATTCTATTAAAAAAATTTAGTGTACTGTCTTCAATTGCGTTTGTTGTGCACTTTTGTCGAAGAAAACTGGAGTCACATTTTCATCACATTTATTGATCACAATACAGCTGTTTGTTTTGATTTTTCAAAGATAAGGGGGAAGCGCTAAGGTAGCCCGCGAAATTCAAATTTTCTTACGTTTTTTTGCAATTTGCTGGTCAGTATTAACTTGTACGTCGAACAAAATATGATTCGCGGCAGTAACAAATATATATTTACATAATTATAGTCATTAAAGTCATCAACACAACTCTCTAAGACCACGTAACTTCCAAGAATGATGATTTCATGAAACAGTTATTCTTCGGACTTACGTGGTCTTAGAGAGTTGTGTTGATGACTTTAATTATTATAATTCTGTAAATACATATTTGTTACGGCCGCGAATCACATATTAATCAACGTACAACTTAATACTGACCAGTAAATTGCAAAAAACCTAAAAAAATTGAATTTCGCGGGCTACCCTGGCACTGACGGTCTAGGCCACAGAATACATATATATTACTCCTAGGTCTAGACTTTGGAATCAGGCTCTAAGAACATTATTGTCTATGGAAGCATTTTGTCTTTGCTTCGATTTCTGACGCTTACCATTGTTTCCGCTGGTCATTTGTAGGGTTTTTTTTTTCGCAAGACATGAAATTACCGTATAACAAAAATTGCCGTACCTACATTTTTTGTAATTTTATTATTTACATGAAAAAGAAAAATATTGACATGAAACAAGTAAAACTAATAAAAAACCTTCTGTTTATTTACTTGGTTCACCAACAATTGTATACACTATTTTAAGCAATTTAAACAAAAGAAATAAATCGGAGTAAAGTGTAACAATCACTTATAGGTAAACCGACTAAAACCATCCCAGTGATCACCATCAGCACATAGGGGTGCTCTTATATAATCCTGTGTTTATAGTAACTGTCATATACCGATTAGTATTAGGGAATTCCCCGAAAACCAGACAATACAATAGAGTTGCGTTGCGTTCATTTTTCCGCAAACGCTGATTACGTTTCATCTACAATTTATTTAAGGCGAAAGCGCCAGGGTAGCCCGCGAAATTCAATTTTTTTTAGGTTTTTTGGAATTTGCTGGTCAGTATTAAGTTGTACGTTGATTAATATATGAATCGCGGCCGTAAGAAATTTGTGTTTACAGAATTATAATCATTAAAGTCATCAACACAACTCTATAAGACCACGTAATTCCAAAGAATAACTGTTTCATGAAATCAGCATTCTTTGGACTTACGTGGTCTTAGAGAGTTGTGTTGATGACTTTAATGATCATAATTCTGTAAACACATATTTCTTACGGCCGCGATTCATATATTGATCAACGTACAACTTAATGCTGACCAGCAAATTGCAAAAAACGTAAGAAAATTTGAATTTCGCGAGCTACCTTAGCGCTTCCCCCTTAAGGCGAAAGCGCCAGGGTAGCCCGCGAAATGTTTTTGTTTCTTTTTGACACATCTGAGTCCTCTGACACACAATGACGCGGTGACTTGACTTGTACAGACGCCAGCATCAAGTTACTACAATCTGTCAGATTTCTTTAATAGATTTTCAACTTTATAACTAAAGCATAACGTTCAAAGTTGATTGCGAAAATTTGACAGTTTCGGGTAGGTTGATGTGCTGGCGTCCGTACATTTAGTAGTGTTTTATCTATGGACTTGATTGTCGTGGAAACTGCGTAAGCTCACTCTTCTCAGTATGGACAGTTTTTCACGTGACTAAAGTACGGTGAGGGCGAATCTAGCGATTTAAATATTTGGGCAGCGGGGTTTTGACTTTATTTACGGTGTCAAAAACGTTCGAAATACACCAACTTACTTTCATAAACAACGTCAGAGATGTCATTGAGGCTATGTGAGGACAAAGGTGACTGCCTGTCACCACTCTTATAGGAAACAGTAGTATCCGTTGGTGGACAATCGGCCCGCGTGTGACTGAGTGCAACTGTGTTACTGTGTCCACGGAACAGATAATAAGGTTGGAAAGGCCCTCGCTGCAATTTTGTACTAGGACC
Organism: Luperina nickerlii; assembly: GCA_963855955.1. NCBI lineage: Eukaryota > Metazoa > Arthropoda > Insecta > Lepidoptera > Noctuidae > Luperina > Luperina nickerlii. Next base: position 21,880,117 of record OY979678.1, read on the forward strand.
AGTGTCACGGTAATAATATGCATACAGTAGGTCGTCTTCATACAAACGGACGAAACGCGGGCTATACCTACGCGCTTCGATCTCCGTGTGCGCGCAGGCGGCTCGGAGTCGCGACTGTGCAACAGTGACGAACGGACGGTGTGTTGTTTTTTATAATAATAACCGCGCGATTTTTTCACTAAAAATAAGTTCAAGTACATATATTTTAATATGACGAGTAGGCGATATTGTGCTGTTTTTGGTTGCATGAATTCGTCAATAACGCATCCAGAGATAGCTTTTTTTACATTACCTGGAAACTCGGAAAGGTAAGACTATTTTACTTACTATAGTGGGTAGGTACATAATGTGTGTCTTTTTAATGGATAAGTATTTCCTATTACCTCCGGAGAAAAAGATGTCTGGATTAATAAATAAAGTGATTAAAGTAAAGGAAAGTGATAGACACGAGTGAAATAGGTAGTTATAGGCGGTTCATGAATCATTATACGGTAGGTACGCTTGTGTTAAAACCTCGGGGCATGTGTGTTTTGTTAGTTTGTATAATTCAAAGTAAAGACGTGGTTTTTATTATTAATAATAGTTGTTTATTGTACTGTGTGTATGAATAATACTAGAAAAAAATTGGTTGTCTGTAAAGTCGATTTACGGACGATAGTTTAACGTGACAACATCATAACAAAACATTAATGAAATGATTGCATACTTTTATGAATAAAATTAATTATTTTTATTGAATAACTGTTACTGTAATAAGAATAACTGTTTCATGAAATCATCATTCTTTGGACTTACATGGTCTTAGAGAGTTGTGTTGATGACTTTAATGATTATAATTCTGTAAACACATATTTCTTACGGCCGCGATTCATATATAAGTCAACGTACAACTTAATACTGACCAGCAAATTGCAAAAAACGTAAAAAAAATTGAATTTCGCGGGCTACCTTAGCGCTTCCCCCTTAAACTTTTTACTTCACTTTATAAACAGTCGACGAAACAGTTCACGTACGTTGTGTGCTGCCGTTGTCTTTATTCTCCTCGGACGTATAGGCCAATCAAGTGGAAGGGAGATAGATGCGGCGCAAGCCGAACGCTCAAGCCGATCGTGCCTTTCGCTCGTTCGTGCCGCGCTCTCGCTCTGATCGTGCTCGGCTTGGCTAAAGCGTAACGGGACAATGAGTCATCCTTTTTCGTGCATGCAGCCGGCGTTCATCGATTTATTAGACGTTGTCACGTCAAAAATAAATTTGACCGTCTGTCTGTCACTAGATACCTAGTTGAAATTTTCTCAGATTAAGTATTTCTGCTGCTGCTATAACAACATATACCACTAAAACCGTTTTGTTTTTCTCGGTATTAATAACAACAACAATAGCTAGACTACTATTCCGAACTTCATTTAAAATCAAACACATAAATTGTAAAGTAGCTGCAGGTATCTATAACCAATTAAAATATATTCCTTTTTCTCCACCTTGTCCATGTTTCCCAAAACAATTTTTAACTAAGCTTTATATTAGAATGCGGATTTTTTATACTTTAAAATTTAATAATAAAGCATTTCGTACGTCTCAGTCGAGGCGCAAATATTTTTCGGTCGCAAATTTATAAGATTAAATTATTAATTATTCAAACATAAACATGGTTTTTTAATTAAATCTACCAATCAAAAAACAACACGCATTTTTATTAAACATTTCCTATTCAATTCACAAAGTATTTTATTTGTTTATATAAAAAGAAGTATATTTATTTATTTATTTTATTATTTATGTACACACAGTAAAATACAATAACAAAACTAAATGGAAACACAAAGTAGGCAAATGTAATTAAAATACTGGAGGCGGGCAGCCCTATCGCATGTTTACGTACCGCGCGGCTGTAGGCATTTACTTCAAGGTTACGGCCGAGATACGATACTGTATGTCTTTATACTGTGCCAGTGTCGCCGCTTGACTCCCACTATTTTAATTTCTACACATACGCAATACTATGTTTACAAATATTTCGCACACAACCAAATCACACACACATAAATCTCAGGGCAGATATTCGTTCGCCCACTAGCAATAAACTCCCGTAGGCATAGACACTCAAACACGCATAAATGGAATAAAAATTTTCATATACGCTAGTGCTTGACAAAGCCGATATTCTTTGTCGATAAATTATCTAATGAATTTATGGGGACAAATGAAACATTAAATAAATATTAAGAAATTATTTAATTTTACTTTGATTAATTACAAATAATCACTGTCCTTGGAATAAAACATATTTATTAAGTTTAAATAATTTATTAATTTCACATAATTCAGAAACTTAAATAAAAAATCAGAGATTAGTATACTAGTAGATGACAGGTCTATGTCCCTTTATAAAATTCGGTAGGATTCATTCAATGATTAATATAATATTTAATGTACGGACGCCAGCACATCAACCTACCACAATCTGTCAGATTTCTTTAATAGATTTTCAACTTTATCGCTAAAGCATAAGGTTCAAAGTTGATTGGGAAAATCTGACAGATTGTGGTAGGTTGATGTGCTGGCGTCTGTACCTACTCAAAATACATCTAAATAAAAATATGACTGTTTTGCATTCCAACAAAACAGGTATTATGTGTGAATAAAACACCGAGTGTTGCTCGGTGAAGAAGCTGATGTAAATTTGCCTTTATATTGATATCTATGGTTAAAACTTACCGAATTATCCATGGTTTTATACCTGTCTCTCTCTCTCACCAGCATGCGTCCTTTTCTAATCAAGAAGGACGCTTGGCGCGAAGCTGTCAATGTCATAGGGTCTTCAGCTCACCAGCTAGAGAATAGCTGCAACACTGTGTGTTTTATTCACACATAATACCTGTTTTGTTGGAATGCAAAACAGTCATATTATGTGATTTCTAAAACACACAGTGTTGCTCGGTGAAGACCTGTTTGGTATCTGCTGGTGGTAAAAACAAACGCTATGATGATTGAATTATACACCTGTTCTAGAAAATAAATCAGTTTTATTGCAATTACAATAATATCTGTCTATGTCCAAATGTAACAAAAAATAAAAATTTCTTTAAAATCAAACAAATAAAACAAATAAGTAATTCTGAAATAATCCTATATCAAGGAATTAATAACTTGAATCTCTTAACAAAAGCTATTTAAATTTAAACAATACTAGAAAAATTTAAATGCAGTGAATCAACATTAGAGTTGGTATTATCAACTCTGTTTACTGGGCGACAGTAAAATTTTTGAAATGTTTTAATACTTTTCCAGTTTCCTCTGCTAAGTATTTCTTGAACAGGTCTATTCTCCAACCAACTTCTGGAGGCTACTGCTGACCTGACACTGCCTGGTGGTTCAGCAATATTAGCATCTTTAAAAATACTACGAATCCAACCTGCAATCATTGTTCTTGAAGCAGGTTTTAATTTCCCTGATAGAGAAATAAATAGACTTGAAACAGTCCCGTCTGCGCTTCTTCTAATTTTAGACCTTTCTATAAATTTATTAATGTGTTGGACAGGGCAGACACGATGGTCTGGGTGTTTCCGCAACAACCAACCTGACTGTCTGTGTGTATCAGAATCTGTTTTTGAGCCAAACCTTGGCCACAGAGTAATCTCCTCTTCCGTAGCAATTAGATTCTCAGGGTTATTTTCTAATAATGTGAGATCATGAATCCTACGACCTGAGGCCAGCAAGAGTATTAAAGCTGTGCGTCTAGCGATTTCAAATAAGGAATCCGATTTTGTTGAAGTCCTTAGCCAGTTACTCAAAGATATCTCAAAAAAATTTTTCGTTCACCAAGTTCTAAAAGCCATTTCAATTGCTAAACCTGCAGTACAAAAGCTACCAATTTGGGACACTGCAATTTTGTTTAAATTGCAGTGTCCCAAATTGGTAGCTTTTTAAAAAAAATTTTTGAGATATCTACTTTTGAAGTTGCACAGTAAGTAGAAATTGCTGATTTATGGAGGAGAATAGTTTTATAAGCTAACTTATCTTCTAAAAATAATTTTGCCAAAAATCTAGCAACCTGCTGGGCCTCAGGTGTTTTTGGGTTAATTTTATTGGTATCACACCACAATAACCACCTTCTAATAGGGGCATTATATGTTGTTAAAGTAGGTGTCCGCCAGCTACTTTTTAACAAGTTCTGTTCTTCTATGGACCAGTGAGTAACTTGATCGGCCCACCCCCAATTTTCCAGGCAAGAAGAGCCAACTTGTCCACTTGTGCAGGGCAATTGCCTGTCGTCCGATCTATTAGGACCTTCCGCAGGTTCTTTATCGGAAGTGGCTCTACTATGGCTCTCGCTCGCAGGTCGGGTAGCCAAAAACATTTGGTCCACTCTGGTGCTATTAGGATGTAAATTCCTTTTGCACTGTTCAAATGAGCCAGTACTCTTGGTATAAAAACTGGGTGGGGGGAATGCCCACCCTAGATGATAGTCCCATTTTCTGCTGAATGCGTCGCAGAAGACTGCTGAGCAATCTCTGGTATCCAATGTTACGTATTTTGGTACGATAGCCGTGTCTCTTGACGCGAACAGATCGACGTCTGGGACACCCCACACTTTGAATATAGCCTCTGTGGCTTGGGGCAGAAGATGCCACTGTGGTACTTTGCGACCCCTTGATAGGCGATCCGCAATTCCGTTTAGACTCCCCGGGAGGTAAGTGGCTGAGAGAGTTAAATGTAACTGTTCTGCAAGTTTTAGGACTCTGGTCGTCAATCCTAGCAGTGCTAGGGAGTGTGTCCCCCCCTCGTTTTTGAGGTATGCGACTAGGGTCCTGTTGTCCGACTGAATATGAATATGCGCACCTTCCAAAGTCATCCGCTGACTGTTGATGGCTGCAAATACGGCATACATCTCTTTTCTGTTCGAGTGCCAGTGTTCTTGATATGGGGACCACTTTCCTGATAGGTAAGTGCTGTTTAATTGAGCTCCCCACCCTGAGTCTGCAGCATCCGTGGTCAAGAAGTGAGTCACATTTTTTTTGACTATTGGTGTCGAGCTGTGATCTACAGCTTTGAACCACCATTTTAGGTCTTGCTGAATGGGTGGAGGAAGATCTTTTCTTTCTCTTAATCTGTTTTGGTCGAATAATTTTAGAAAGAGTTGGGCTCTGCGACAATGCAGTCGACCCGCTGATACTGCGTAATTTGCAAAGTTCAGCAAACCTAATAAACTCTGAGCTTCTCGCAGAGAACTGTTTCCATTGCTCAATATTTTGGAAATTATTAGTTTTATCTTTTTTATCTTCTTCGGAGGAAGTTTTACCCAGTTGTGCTGAGTGTTCCAGACCAAGCCAAGATATTCTACCTCCTGAGAGGGCTCCAGAACGGACTTGTGATAATTTATGTGCCATCCTAAAGTTTCCAACATTCTCAGTGTTTCCGAAACCTGAGAAACTAGTATGGTTTGATCCTGATTGACCAGGAAAAAATCGTCCAAATATACAATTATGCGGAAACCTCGGGCTCGTAGGATCTCCGCAATCCAATTTGATAATGAGGCAAACATTCTTGGGGCCGATGACAGGCCAAATGGCAAGGCTGTCAATTGTAGCACTTCGTTGTTGTAAAAGCTTTCGTCTTTTGTTGGGTGGAGGTGATGCTATACCCTCCTCATCCTCCAGGGATGAAGAAGATGATGACGATGAGTCATTAGGTCTCGTATTATTTGAGTGCTGAACTCCATCCGAAGCTTCAACATTCGAACTTTGTTCACCTCCAACGCTTACCCGTACAATTTCGTCCGGATTCATCTTGAAACACTAATCACGGAACAACAGTACTCTTGACAGTTTTTTATGTTATACACTAATTCACAACGGAAAAAACCCGACACTTATGCTAAATTGACACTGTGTGTTAATTTAATACGATAAATGATTGTATTTTAACACTTTTTTGAAACTTTGAAAATTTTTTGATGTTTTAGCGGCAAAATTTACAAACGCTATGACATTGACAGCTTCGCGCCAAGCGTCCTTCTTGATTAGAAAAGGACGCATGCTGGTGAGAGAGAGAGACAGGTATAAAACCATGGATAATTCGGTAAGTTTTAACCATAGATATCAATATAAAGGCAAATTTACATCAGCTTCTTCACCGAGCAACACTGTGTGTTTTAGAAATCACATAATATACTATCATTAATCATGAATTAAATATAAAATAATCCAAAAATTATCTTATCCCATCTTCCTGGATCGGCGTGCTGTGCTGGCGCTGCTGCTGCGGCTGCGGAAAACCTCAAGCGGCGAAAATATGATAACCTTATTGGAAATTATATTTTCGAGCCGTTTGGGGTTGAAACTCTCGGGCCGTGGGGTCCGAGTGCTCATGGTATTTTTAAAGAAATATCTAAACGGCTGGTTGACACTTCCCGTGACCCAAGGGCTGGCTTTTACCTTGGCCAGAGGCTAAGCATCGCGATACAAAGTGGTAATTTGATACATTACCAGTCGACAGCGATGTGGACGAATTTTTCAACGCTATTTTTTAATAGTCTGTATAGTTTTAGTTAACTTAGAATTTAATTTTGATATTTATTTAGGTCAAAGTAGTACCTATGTCATTTCTTAAAAGACATAGATCCTAAAATTATCTTTGTCAAACGTAAATATAGTCGAGAATTCTATCGATGATTTTATTTAGCCACATGGTTACCTCACTATCGATAAACATGCGCCGTGCATCATAGCCAATCAGAGCAAAGGACGAAACGTCAACGGTTGAAGTGTAGAGGACGCAATGTATGCAGTACATTGTACGCGTACTTGGTCATTGTGTTTATTGAGAGAGTACACAGCGGGCAATGTATATTTTTTGTAAATTGTTGCAATAATGTTGTTAATGTTTGGTATTTCATAATGATCTTATTTTGGACTTACCGATGGAAAGATATACCTCTTCGCTTTATACTTGAGGTCTAACTTTTCGTCTTACATGTTGTAATTGCACAACACGGCATTATTAAGCAGAGTTCTGTTTTCCGAAGTATTCCGACGCGCACTGAACGCGGTAAATGAATGAATCGGTCGAGTTATGATTTTCGTATCATAACTGTGGCGCGCTTGCCCTGCCCACATTACCATTCCAACCTTATTATCTGTTCCGTGACTGTGTCCATCCATTAGACTACGTATACGTTCAGTAGGACCGCGGGCTGTGATCAAGTAACGTATATCGTGTATTCATAAATTTATTGATTAATTTATAAAATGGAAGAAAACTAAATATTCCCGATCAATAACACCTTGTCGTCCACTGTTCACGATCAGGAAAAAAGTTTCATTCGTCTACCAGTGTGGACGAACGGGACTTTTTTTTTTAGCTTTTTTTTTCGATTATTCCCGATCAGTAACAGCTCTTACAGATCTGCAACACCGTGCCGCTGCCGCGACGGTCCCCGTCCGTCGCGCGACCCTGCCCCCTACGACTATAGATAGGCAATCCGAGCGCGAGCGCTACGGCCGGCGCGCGGGAGCCGGATGCGCATGTGTGCGTCTAATGAGGTACGCTGCACACACATGCAACCGCTATGCGTCGGATGCCAGGAACAAACCAACAAGAGCCTTTGCAACTTTGTTTTCGAAATAAATTACATTACTGTTTTTAAACATAGTTCATGAAATATTATTTGTACAGACGCCAGCACATCAAGTTACCCGAAACTGTCAAATTTATTATTTATTGTTATTTTAAAATATGATTTTACTTTAAATTAGAGTACTTAATTTTTTTTTCAACCAAGGGTACAAAGTAACCTTAGTTATTAAATACTTTTTGTTTGAATTTCTATTAAATATTCATAGATAATAAATATAATTTCGAGCGAAAAATTATCATTATAATAAATTAACCCTGTTTACGGAATTATTTTTGCTGTATTACTGTATGAAACATAATAAATTGATTTATGCATGAAAAAGTGGAATACCTATACAATTTTATTGTACTGTGGACATTTTTATAAATTATTAAACTATTATATCTTCGATGTAAGAGGGCATCGCGAGATGCTCGAAAGTAAAATTTTATGAAACAGCCTTTGCAGAAACAAGGGTTTTATTGATTTATGTAAACAAACTGGAATATTTATTTAATGCGCTCCCAAAAGAAGGAATCAAACTTTTTCAGGCATGTATTTTTTTTTACTATTGTGGCTTTATTTAACCCATAATCACACAGCAAAACTCGAGTCAAACGCTCTAAACAGGAAAAAATTGTGATAGCTCTCTTAAACCAGGTGCTTTTGATAAACACCCAGAAAATTGGGTGTTTACGGGTGTTACTCAAAGCACCGGGTTTAAACCCGGGTGGATTGCCCATCTATACCTACGACTACCCGCGACCGGCACAGATACCAGCTGGTGTCCTAATGAATGTAGTAGGTATGGAAGCTAAAGTTATAAGTATAAGGATTTTATTCCTTTATACTTTTATCTATACTAATATAATAAAGCTGAAGAGTTTGTTTGTTTGTTTGTTTGAACGCGCTAATCTCAGGAACTACTGGTTCGAATTGAAAAAATATTTTTGTGTTGGATAGTCCATTTATCGAGGAAGGCTATAGGCTATATAACATCACGCTACGACCAATAGGAGCGGAGCATCAATGAAAAATGATGCAAAAACGGGAAAAAAATATTCCTTTTGAGAGCTTTCGTTGCGTACGCTGCGTAAACGGTTAAAGTTACGCAAAAATCATGTATGACGGAATTGTTTCCCTTTAAAAGTTCTAAAAAAAAGTCCGCGACAGCATATGTCTATCTTTTAAGGTTTACTCACTATAACCTTTTTTATGGTAATCAAATTTCTTCTAAACTAATGCATTATTTGCGAAGGTTTTCTTTATAAACATGATATTAATCCTTATCAAAATAAATACGTTATTCATCACAAGTATTTAATGTTGAATAAAATTGCCCTTGACATCATTTGATTTCAATGAATATCTTAGGAGTTGCATAGTTTACAAGTAATATAGTCGCATAGTTTACATGTATAAGTAATAATCTTAAGTAATATCTTAAAGTAATGGAATATATTTTTTGGAATATATTTTTAACCGACTTCAAAAAAGGAGGAGGTTCTTAATTCGGATGTTTCTATTTTTTATTTTTTATGTATATTCGGGCATAACTCCCTCATATAATATGTATAGACAGACGGATTTGCAAAATTTTTTTTGTTCGAAATATTTTTATTCCGGAAATATTTTTACTCCGAAACTCATCATCAGATCTTTATGAAATTTAAATAGGACCAATTTAAATTTCATAAAGATCTCATGATGAGTTTCGGAGACAGACGACGGAACTCTTCAATAAATGCCAGCAAATCAACCGCGATTGCTGCTATAGCATATGTATGCATTGTTTACGCAATCACACAACATAACATTACGCCTGTACCTTTGAAAGGGGTAGGCAGATGTGTTCAATAGCTTCCTGTCACTGATATTCACATACCAAGTAGTGTTATATGAATTTGTTTGGGGTAGGCAGGTACAACTAAAAAGTGAAAAATAAAAACTTAAAAATAAAAAAAAAACAACCGACTTCCAAAAAAATACTACAAAGTGAAAAATAACTTTAATTTCGAAAGTCGGTGTCAAAAAATGAAAATACAGAACCAACGACACCGACTTCCGAAATTAAAGTTATTTTTCACTTTGTATTCTTTTGGAAGTCGGTTGTTTTTTTTTGTCAAGAAGTTTTTAGTAGGTTTTTTCCTGAAATTACCGCGGGTGAAACGGCGGGGCACAGCTATTATTAAATAAAGTTACCTTTAGCAGTTAACAGAACAGAAAAACAAACTGTTGTTTGTTTGTTTGAACACGCTAATCTCTGGAATTATCAATTATTTTTGCATTAGATTGTCCAATCCATGTGGAAAGCTTAATCACGCCAGGACTCTTTGGAGCTGAGCAATAAGAAAAAGGTCAGGAAGAATGCTAAGAGAAAACGATGTGATAGCGCGGGCGGGTGATGCGATGCGATGGGTTGGGGGAGCAAGAAATTTCACGCGGACGAAGTCGCGGGCAGAGGCTAGTAATTCCATAAGCACTCATATGTTTTAATCGGCGCAATCAATGTCCAAGTCGTTCATTTTTGCAAAAAGAAATACGTCCTGTCTCTCAGTACATGCACTACCGACGACTGCTGGATAGAGTGCCGCGATCGAGCGTACGCAACCGTCGCCGATCGATGTCGGCGACAGCTGTCGCGGCAGTGTCGCAGATGTGTAAGAGCTCTAATCCTGTTCGCTCACAGAGCATGTAACCTCTGTCGCGGTCGCTGTGTTACAGAACAATTTCCCGATCGTTCTTACGCTTAAGAGTCAAGGTGTAAAAAAGTAGAGTTCAATTAAAGAGGACTTTGAATTGATGATGGACTTTGAATATGCTTTAATTACTACCTTCAAAGCAAAAAATAACATCTAAATAAAATTACTTACTTATTTTTAGGGTTCCGTAGTCCGCAAGGAACCCCTATAGTTTCGCTATGTCCGTCTGTCCGTCCGTCCGTCCGTTCGCAGCTTAGCTCAGCGACTCTTAGTAGGTACTAGAAAGCTATAATTTGGCATGGTTATATGCTAATCACGCCGACAAAGTGGTAAAATAAATTCAAAAGCTGAAAATAATTTTTTTAGGGTATGTACACACGCCAGCACATCAAGCTACTACAATCTGTGATATTTCTTTAATAGATTTTCAACTTTATTACTAAAGCGTAAGGTTTCAAAGTTGATTGGAAAAATTTGACAGTTTCGGGTAGCTTGATGTGCTGGCGTCTGTACCTCCTGTACCCACACACTTTGTTCTAAAGAAGATTTGAGTGAACATAAATATTTAAGGTGAATGGGTAGTTGAGGCCGCGAAATTCAATATTTCTTACGTTTTTTGCAATTTGCAGGTCAGTATCAGGTTGTATCTTGATGAAAATATGATACGCGAGATATTTAGAGAAGTATAATCATTAGAATCAATAATACATCTTTCTAAGTTAGATTTCTACCACTAACACTTTTCCATAAGAGGTTGGTGGTAGAATCTTTTTTTTGTTGTCATTTAATTATCAATGAAAAATAGCACGAGCATAATGCTGCTCTGTCTGCGTTGTCCCTTGAGTGATGCAAACAAACAGACAAAACCCGTCCGTATTATAACCTCGGAAGACAGTTTATAGTACATTATGATATAAGTGCGGTAAATTGAAAATTACAGCCGAGGCGATATTGCTTGCCCGAGCCGTAGGCGAGGGCTAAAAGAAAGCAGAGGCTGTAATTATCAAACCGCACGTATGTCATACGACGTTTTATAACATATTTGCGAGGAAATAAATAAAACTCGGACTGAATTTGCATATTTGCTTGTTTTCCATATGATGAAATTTTGATACGCTTGTAAGTATCTATCGGTTGATTTTTCGGGCAAGAGGCTTAGAGTAGCCTTTTTCGCTGCCTCTGAGATTTCTGGCGGTGTGGAATTAATAAATTCATCATTACTGGACGACATTTTCAAATAAAAAAAAGTACCGCGAAAAGAAAAAGCGCGCGGAATAATTTTTACTTCTTAACAGATAAGCGAAACGCGCCCGTTCGCGCTTTTTTTTTCAGGCATACATAGGCACAAAACAGCCAGTATTATTAATAAAGTAAATTAATATTTTTGTTTTTGTTACAGATATTAATGGTTGTAATTTATTGTCAAAATTAATTAAATTAAAGAATTAAATGTTTATTTATTATATTTTATCGCCCAAAGTTAATTTTATTCATAAAATGTTGACATCTTTTCTGATATAAAAACTCTTTGCTAAGATTTAAAAAAGTACCGTTCGTTTTGACGGAGCATCTTGATAAACCGTGCGATTTACTTTACATTACCGCACAAGTGCGTAATAAGATACATTACGATACTGAAATTGGTGAAATAAGAGACCCTTTACGAGCAAATATGTTATAAATAAAATTACATAATACATATGCGATTTTTCTATTGTCAATTACAAATATGTAAGTAGTTACAATACTGAGATACACAAAAAGTACCTAAGGTATAAATTATTACCTAAGTTAATTAAAGGTAGGTACTAAAACTTCAGTCCTCTTGTTTGTGCGAGTAATTTATCGGTTTCCTTGCGGCAAGCCCGTAAACATGTGTATGCCAGTTTGTCTTTGTATCCCTCTTTTCTTTTGTTTACGATTTGGTTTTTTGATTTTGTTGTTAAATATATGCTTCGGAGCCACCATCCCTGGGGCGGTTGGTGAACTGTGCGGATCAAGTGTGAAGATTGCTCTTAGAAAATTGTTAACTCGATTTTCCTCAAACTTTTTTGACGCAAACTGAAAGTGAGAAAGAATTCTCTCCGACAGTCTATCGAAGATGCCGACTGAGCAGTTCTTACTATGCTCGAAAGGGTCCTGAATGCAAATCTTAGAATCAGTTTTCAACTTTTTACGCACATCTTTTGATACCTGATCTTTGTAAAAAGAAAACTCTTCGGGAAGATCAAAATTATCAAAACATTTCTTATTTATCACGCGCCCCATAAACGGCGAAATCACATTGTCTTTAAAGTTGAATGTACTATAACACTTAAAGAACCCGCCCAACAGTTCATAAAGCGTGTCAGTATTCCTTATATCGCTGCACGTCATACTCTCATCAAAAGCAGTGTTCCAACTGTCGACAAAGTAGCCGGGCATGTTTCTTTGTAACTCATAGACTGAAGGCAAAATGTTCATTAGTTGCAAATAAAATATCAGCATCATGATCAAAGAATAGTTGCCCATTAGATTGGTACCTGTGAACTTGTGTATCTTCGACCAGTACTTGATGAGTACGGCTAGTGGCAGAGCTCTCTTATCCCAATGCAATAAAAATGCAATTAATTTACTATTTCTCACACCAGCAGGACTTTTAAAATTGACATCACATTGACGTTGAGTAGGTATATGAAAAAACTTTACAATGGGCACTTTGGCTGTTGTTATGGCAAAAACCTGGGAGAATTTCCTGTGGTCTCGGTTAAGAATATTCCTGGCACGAATGACATGTCCTACATGGGATTGCTCCCCGTTTGGTAATGCAACGTAACAGTCCACATCACTTGTTTTTATTCCTAGACCAGTTACAACTGAACCAAATGGTTCAATGTTACAACCTGTAACAAATGATTGCAAAATTAATGTTAATTATAAATCAGAAATTATCACACAATAAATTAATTATTCTGTTTCAAACTCATTGAGGTATTGAATGCTTCTAACTTTAATGTTCAACAAATTTCATACAAAATATCCGAGGTAGGTAAACTTACTAAACATGACATAAACTATCAATGATATAGCAACAAAATACATACATCATAGAAGTAATTTTAAACTTTAAAATTACATTGACCTAGCTAGAAGGGACTGAATTCAACTACAACTAAAGATTCTTACTTAATTAGGTTCTAGAAACACAAAGTATAAGCTGTTATATATTTACCTGGAGCTACATGCTGCATTGCACGTTCCAAGTCTTCAAACAAATGTTTCAGGTTATGTACCTTGTCGGCAGTCAGCCTCACAAAAGTCAAAAGTTCTTGCACTTGATCATCAAAGTCACCTTCAAACTGCAGATATTTCGTGTCCAGTATGTTAACTTCATAAAAAAAGAGCACTGGATTTAGTTAATTATCATATCATATTAGATATAAATTATCAGGAGACATATCAATAAAAAGATCTGAGCATGTTCTTGAGGTTATTAGTTGCATTAATATTCCCTACGGCGCACAGTGGTCCGGGTTTTCAAAAAGGCGGACATAGGATCGAAAATGCATATTTAACGTAACAAAAAATAGTTTCGTATAGGAAATTTAACGCTGATTAATACTTATTACTACAACTTTTCAAAAAAACAGCTCCTTCACGTCAAAAAAAAATATTGAAAATAAAAATGTATGGGAGAAAATCTATTTTATTTTTTTTCTCCGTTCAGTATCAAAGTGTAGCAAGCAAACCTTATATTCTGGTAAGTACCTATTGTTCTTAATACGACAACATATAAATTGCTTGCGTATCCCTGCGGCCTTGACGCCTACGATGCTTCAAAGTTTAAAATTTTAATGTTGAATTATCTTAATATTATTAACGAGTTTTTCAATTGAAATTAATCCAAAATATCATTTTTAATAAAAACAAGCCCCCCGCGCGCCCCATCCGTGTATTAAGCTCGCCCCCTATTACATGGGACTTAAATATAACTGGCGAAATGACAGTGTACTATAGTGTAGTATACACCTTTGCCGAACCCTTCGGGGAATATAAAGCGTGATGTTATGATAAAATAAGCATTTCTGCTTATTTTTTTTTTAATAATCATCTGTTGGTTATTCTTTCATCTGTTGATATTTCCTATTGATAAATCATGGTTGATATTGTTGGTTTTACTACTAACGTGACTCATCTTAAAAGAAACAATTAGAAATAGATGTAGCCCTTAAAAGGGCTTTTTCTGAAGTCCTGAAAAGGACTATTTTAAGTGGTCCTGAAAAGGACTACAACTCAACTACTACTACTACTAACAAACTCAATTCTAACAATAACAAAATCACTAAATCTGTCACGTTTACATTAATGGATCATCTTCAGGCTGCAACTCCTGTAGATCCATATTTTCAGTTTCTTCTGTTACTACCTCAGGCAACAACAAAAGCTCTTTAACATCTGGAAAAAAATCGAATTGCTTTGAGTTGCTGTATTTTGGTCGAATATGGGATAAATATGGGTCTGAACTAATTAAAAAATTATGGAGCAAGTCCTCGTTGGTCTTCATCCTGTTAAATTTTCTTGTGTGATATTCACGAACTCTTCGAAATTCTTTATTTCTTGCTTCTCCCGCTTCTTCGGAAAGAATGCCAATTGGTAGGAGGCCAAAGTGATGACAAATGTCTGCACCGTGTATGAGTAGCTTGTGCACACTTGCGGGCATATAAAACCATGGGTATAGATGAACAAAGATCTCAGCTGTTTCTCTGCAATAAGTCCTGAATTTTTCTATATCTATGGCACATCCCGATGAAATCGTTTGAAGAATAACCGTAAAATGCTTCAGTAGGCCTTTGTCAATATTGGTTATTTCGGCAGATTTCTCATAATCTCTAAAAAACCTTCTGGCTGTGTTTCCGTCGTTTGTGGTTCCAAAGCCTTGCTTCACAAAATCCACAAGTATTCCCATTTGCTGTTTGAATTCTTCTTGTGTAAAATGTTTCTTCGCAGCTTTTAGTTGCTTGTTAGCACCTCGTGCAGTCCACATCTCAAAGTCCATGTTGTAAGATATGTGTAGAATACACTCCATACAACGAATCCACATATGAAGAGTAGAAAGTCCATATTTATAAACATCTTCTCGAACAGGTCTTGAAAATACTTCTGACAGTTTGTTCATCTCAGTCGGCTTAGCAAGGCAAATATTGCAGGCAGATGCAGACGAAGTATCCGTTATAATAGTGGCCACTTTTCCGTCGATCATTGTCATATGAAGCTCGTGACTAATCTCTAGCCCGACCCATTTTGTAGAATTGATGTTCTTTATTTCTTCCTTCAATGCAGCTTCTTCTTGCTTGATGTATTCTGCTGTCTCTTTACAAAACTCGAACTTAATGGGCCTGCAATAATGTGTTGACGAAGGTGTTGGGTTTTCCCATATGGTGCTATTATTAGAAACTAATTTAAGAGGGACAAGACTTGACATGAAAACCGATGAATCACTGAAGTCTACATCTTCACTCCTTTGCTTGTAGGTGCTTTGTGAAGAAGCTCCATCGAAACCCCATTTACTAATTAACTTCAATCCTTCAGTTGACGAATCAATCTGGGTACCGGTAATTTGAAGAATCTTCTGGACTGTCAGATCCAATAGGGCTTGAAGCTTCACTCTGGCTCCTCTCTCGGTAATTTCTAAATCATGTGGATAGCATCTCTTTTTAGCTTCAAGGAGTTTGTGATACGATGGTAACACTGGAACTTCACAATCTAACAGCGCTTTCCTTAAACACAAGTATTTCCATTTTGACAGGTTCAATGATGTATAAAGACCAAGAGCATGATCTTCATCTAAAGATTTTTTCCTATTTTTCTTAAACAATGTGGCTTGAACAATAGTAACACTATCAGGGTTCTTCGTTATATGATCAATAACACAAGCTAAGTCATTCTTCTTGTCTATCCTAAGTCTTTCGACTAATGCAAAAGTAAGTTCTTCCGGCGAATAGTCCAAAAGAGACTCTGAACGTCTTTTCTTCTGTTTGTTGCTGAGGTCAACAAAAGGCTTCCTAATCTGAACTTCGGTAGATGTGCCCACAGTTGCTGTACTTGATGTCGACGGAATCACAGCTGCTGTAGTATCGATGTCAACTGAAGTATTGTCTGACGATATGTTTTCGATAACTTCATCTTGGGCTTGAAAAATCTCGGATAAATTAACAGTAGTGCAAATTGGCCAACTAATATTTGATTCTAACCACGCAGCATGTCTATTCATGAAAGTCTTCTGATTTCTAGAAGCACTTGCCCATCTGCGATTGATATTACTCATGTAGTTCTTCAAAAAGGTCTTGATTATTTCTAAATCTTCCGAACATGTTTCAACTGGGATATGTAGAATAATAGCTTCATAGAGTCGTGCCCAATTTTTCATGTCTCCTTCAACACGGAGGAACATAAAAATGTCCAAGTTTGTAACAAATGCAGCCATAACGAAACTCACTAAACTTTCACACAGCACGGATAATTGATGTTGCTTCCTCAAGGGTTGAGAAACAAGTGCCTTTAATTGTTTCATGCACAGATATTAATAACAAACACACGCTCGCAAGTAGTGACTGACGAAATTAGTACCACATCTTCAACAGCCAATCAGCGTCGTCGAAATCTCCGGTGGTGGGGGTAAATGATTCTTTTACCACAGGAGTCGTTTCAGTCAGTTACAAATAGGCTACGAATCAGCACGTGTCCTTTATTACATAACTAAAGTTGAAGACTTTTATTAGTACTTTTTATTAAAATAAAATAAACAAATACTTGCCAAATGCTTGAATGCGTATGTTTTAATTCTTATATAATTAAAAAATTATATTTTGAATTCAGCTTAATTGAAAACCTCGATAATAATTTAAAAAAATCCCAATTGAAATTTTAAACTTTGAAGCATCGTAGGCGTCAAGGCCGCAGGGATACGCAAGCAATTTATATGTTGTCGTATTAAGAACAATAGGTACTTACCAGAATATAAGGTTTGCTTGCTACACTTTGATACTGAACGGAGAAAAAAAATAAAATAGATTTTCTCCCATACATTTTTATTTTCAATATTTTTTTTTGACGTGAAGGAGCTGTTTTTTTGAAAAGTTGTAGTAATAAGTATTAATCAGCGTTAAATTTCCTATACGAAACTATTTTTTGTTACGTTAAATATGCATTTTCGATCCTATGTCCGCCTTTTTGAAAACCCGGACCACTGTGCGGCGTCTCGGTAGCTGACTAAAAACTCAACTCAATTATGGGCGACTAGATTTCAACATGGCTAAAGTTACAGACATTCCTAAAAAGGTAGGAATTGTTGGATTGACCTACCATTCTAGCATATATTATTTAATTCTTAGAGAATCATGTCATGTCTTAAATTATTTAAAAGAGAGAAAATTGATGTCCCTTACAAAAGGAATAAATATTGATTACGGACTTGACGTCGGTAAGTTGATACCAAAAACGTGTCGATTTATTTACAAACACAAGGTTGGAAAAATCAAAAGTCCATTAAAATCATATTCTTCTGTGATAGAATAATAAATAAATAGTTGCGAACAGTTAATAAATTATATTTACCTTCCCAATTCATATCTGTTGACTTCAAAAACCCTAAACCGTGTACTAATAATACGAGTTTAAAGAAAAAATAACACAACAGCGTTTTGTGTGGACTATTGAGAGACAACTGTCACCA
This sequence comes from Luperina nickerlii, assembly GCA_963855955.1. Lineage (NCBI taxonomy): Eukaryota > Metazoa > Arthropoda > Insecta > Lepidoptera > Noctuidae > Luperina > Luperina nickerlii. The sequence continues at coordinate 21,898,145 of OY979678.1, forward strand.
ACTGTCACTCTGTTAGTGTCAGCACTTTGTCTTTGAATTGTCAGGCAGGTGTCATCCGACAACCAACGTCAATTTTGTCAAAGCGAATGTTTTGATTTTCGTCCGGAAGTAAAATCTAAACGTAAATTATTTTTTTAAGAAAATGCTCTTCGAACAAGATTCTGAAGAGTCTGTGACTAAACTAAATCGCCGTACGGGCCGATCGACGCTACGTTAGCTAGGTACGCCATCGGTTCGTGGATGGGTGGTGTGGTGACCATCCATTACATAACGACCCAAGTAACACAAAATCGATATAATGGAAAAAGTGATGACCAGAAACTTTCTTCTAGCTTCGTTATAGAATTTGAAGGGTTTTAGCAATGTCTTGCTTCTGTATAACAGCATTTTATTAACTTTGTAGTTCCTAAAGCTATATAATCCTCTTTTTCAATCTTTTGTGCAGCTAAAGGTTTTGTTTTAGATATAATTTATGTCTCTATACAGCTTCTAATACAGCTGTAAGCATTATACAAAAGTGTAGGCCGTATGTAAGCATTAATTACGGCTTAGGCTATTAAAAAGCATTTTAAAATTCTTTAAAACTGCTCTATATTTTATAACGACCTTTCGCATGGGTCACAACTGTTTAACGGTGTACATTGGTGCTGTTTTAATGCCAGCTTTTTAAAAGCATTTCATCATAATATTATATAGCCTTTATCTATACAAACGTATAATGACAAGAATTTTAACAAGCAATAAGTCGTATACCGCGGCATCCGCATGCCTAAAGTTTTTAATTATGCTTACGCCATTTCGCTTTTTGTCTCGATAATATTTAAAATTTAATTTTATGGTAAATAGTCCTTTAGAAAGGACTTCAACCTATGGTATTGACCGGCCGGTACAATACAGGTATCATAATGACTAAAACTAAAGATTTCTTCGTAAGAGCATATTTTTTTTTACAATTCCACATATTTTTATAATATTTTTGTAATAAATAGCTCTTTAATTTGAAGGCGCATGAAATATTTGATTCAAATATATACATACTTTCACAGTAAACTGATACTCGCAACCTTAATTCACTCATAGAGAACAAAAACAAGAGTTTAATTACTTACCTTGTAGCACTTATATTTTTTTGTTGAAAGTATCCATGTTCTTTTTACACAAGATTTATTAATAATAACAGAAATTAAAAATAACATTTGAAAATGTTTTTATTTTGCCTTTGTAATGGTGCAAGCTGTATGAGAGCCGCATTTAACATATGCGCACTGCTTTAACCTGTTTTGACAGCCCATTATAATGCGTTTATCATTCCGGTAGACAACCAATATAATGCTGCTAAAATGCCATTCTAACACTTAAGTCTGTATAATTTGGGGCCCAAATTAGCATTACAAGAGCTGTATAGTGGTTTATAATGCCTATATGTAACTTCTTATAAAGCTATAATAATATGCTAATAGGGATGTTGCCTGGGTAAAAATAAATCGATTCGATTTAGTCCCTCAGTAAGATTATTAAAAAATATTGAACACGTATTTTTTGTTTTATCAATTAGATAAAAAATTACAAAGATATATCACATCAAAGTTCAGGAGTGGGGGGCTTTGACGTAATAACGTGCTAAAATTTGTAGCACGGCGTGACGTCATACGAAATTTCCAAGCGCTGTATCTTCGTAATTTTTTGTTTGCCAGACAAAAGAAAAAATACGTATACAATATTTTTTAGTAATCTAACTGATGGACTAAATATATTTTCTTAGTCAACTACCCTATTCTGTTATCCATCGATTATAAAGCTATTTTGTGCTACTTGGGGAGACCCCTGCGCGACTCAGCGAGCACGTTAGTCCGTTGGCCCGATCTTTGACTGTCGTTAACAAGTCGCTAAGGGTAGTCAGATCCAGTCGGAGGTGCGGCGAATGTACAGAAGCCAGCACATCAAGCTACCCGAAACTGTCAAATTTTCCCAATCAACTTTGAACCTTATGCTTTAGCATTATTGCTACCTAACTTACTTATTGCTAACTTTATAGTTGAAAATCTATTAAAGGACAGGTTGTAGTAGCTTGATGTGCTGGCGTCTGTACAAGTATCTCCCGAGTCCCGGGCCCCCGACTCATGGTACTAGAAGGAACAGTTTTAGTCGGTAGGAGTCCGACATAATCCTCCGTTTTTCCCAGATGTAGGGTATCAAATCAATGAGGATTTCCCCACAAAAAAAGGGGTACAGAAGTCCAAAAGTTCGACAACCAGTCTTAAACCCGGTACACACGCAGCGACTTTAATCGACGGTGACTCGCTAGCGACTTATGACTTTTGTGTCTATATTATAGCGATTTATCAGTATTCGTTTCGCAGTAGAAGGCAGTAGACGTAAAGAGTATAATAATATATAGGGGAAAGTAGATGTGTATACCGGTGTCTGTTATTAACTTTTTTTATTTGTGAACGTTTCTTTGTAATGTCCGAAGAAAGGCGTCGAATGTTACTAGCGCTAGCAGCCGTTTGCATATATGACAAAAAGAGAGAAAAGAAAAATAGAAGATGTTGGGCGAAAAAATGGTTACTTCAAAGACCAAGATATTCGCATATAAATTTAATGGCCGAGCTAGCACTACAAGAACCGAACGATTTTAGAAACTATTTACGAATGGACTCTTGTACATATCAACAGTTGTTGTCTCTGTTGGAGCCAATGCTAACAAAACAAGATACGTGCATGAGAAAAGCGATAACAGCTCACGAACGATTATCAGCTACATTGCGATTTCTAGCAACCGGACGATCTTATGAGGATTTACAATACAGCGTTGCAATATCTAAGCAATCTCTAAGCAAGATAATTCCAGAAACATGTGATGCGATCATAGCTACATTGCAAGAAGAATATTTAAAGGTAGGTTTAAAGGTGCTTTTTAGTGAAACTAAACTTTTCTGTTACGTATTTACTTTGTGCTAACAGTTATACATTATGGTTGAAAATTATTAAAATACATCGTAAGCTTTTGAGATGTTTTAGAATTGAGCAATTGGGTTTCTGCAATTTCTAGTGACTGATTGTTCGTCTCCTGAGGAACATGAACTAATTGACCACGCACAGGATCTATCAAAAGGCTTTGTGAAAAAGTATCATCAGTAGTAGCATTTGAATTATAAGCACTTTGAACATTTTCATTTTGAGAAAGCAATTGTATATTATAACATTATGATTTACATCAATACGACTTTGACGAGAAAGGGAATTCATTCGTGCTTCAAACAAAACGTCGTTAATTAATTTCTCCGCAAAAATTTGTTGATCATTTGGTAAACTCTTTAAAATACCAGCCCATGATTTTGCTGTATGTTCCCAGCGGTCTGTCGGAATAGGTTCGCTGAGATGAGCATTGATTTTACTAAGAATATCTTCTCTTGGTCTCTTCTTTTTATTACTATCACGAGATGCCGTAGTAGACACTGTTGAGGGTGCTGGTGATTGCGTTGACTCCGAAAATATATCAGAATCTACATCTTCATTTCTATTTATTCCTAATTCCTCATCGACAGGTCCCTGAAATAAAATATAAATACCTATTTTTGTTCTAGTTTCCTGAAACTGAAGAAGAATGGTTCGACATAGCAAAAACATTTGAAGAAAGGTGGCAGTTTCCTCATTGCTTAGGAGCTATAGACGGGAAACATGTAAAAATTGTGCCCCCAGCAAATAGTGGATCATACTACTTTAACTATAAAAAGGATTTCAGCGTTGTTTTATTAGCAATAGCAAATGCAAATTACGAATTTATAATGGTAGATATAGGAATTAATGGCCGAATATCTGATGGTGGAGTTATTAATAGAAGTATATTTTATGAGAAACTAAACACAGGATCCTTAAATATTCCTAGGGCAGCAAGGACAATGAATAGTGAAACTGTTTTGCCATACGTCTTCGTGGGGGATGATGCATTTTCTTTACGCCCAGATTTGATGAAACCTTACCCAGGTCCATACTTAAGTCCTCAACAAAGAATATTCAATTATAGACTATCAAGAGCCCGTCGCATTATTGAAAACGTTTTTGGTATTTTAGTCAATCGATTCCGAATATTCAAAACTTCAATCAATTTAGATGTGAAAACCATTGACAAAATAATAATGGCAGCATGTATATTGCATAACTTTTTACGTCGAAATTGTAATCAATATATCCGAGTGGGTGTGGATATTGAAAATTTAGAAGATGGCAACATAAGCACAGGTTACAGAGCCAACAACGAATTGCTAGATTTACAAATAACGAATCAAGGTCAAAGTCAAACCATGGCTAGACATGTTCGAGATCAATATATGCAATATTTCAATAATGAGGGTAGTGTTTCGTGGCAAAACCGTTTCACTAATTTAAATACCTTTACATAATGTTATTTGATAACAATATGAATAAACAAATATAGTATACGAGTCCTAAAGCATAAATTGTATTTTTATTTCGCATCTTACCCGATCTTTGTTTCCTATTTTAATGTTAGTTATTGAACTTCTAGTCGTCTCTTGATCTTTCAAGAAGTTGAGTAAATCATAATACCATAATGATGGAGTAGGAATATCTTCCACAGCCATTCCGGATTTCAAGCTTTTTTCAATCTTTTCGTATTGTCTTCGCCAAACATCCCTCACATTTTTAATTTTTTTTATCACAGAATCTCGATCAGCGTTTGGCTCCACCTCCTTAAATTTTTCCACTAATATCTCATAGCTTTGTGACTTTAAATCTCTGTTTGAGTAATCTTTACTCTTAACCATCCATAATGAAGGTAATTCCCGGTATAATTCTATAAATTCAGTTACAAAAGCCCGAGAATATTTACGTAAGTCCGCCATTTTAAAATCGCTCACGCACGGCGTACACGTCCACACATCAACGATGTCGCTGGCGACTGTTTGGAGACTGTCGACTTTTCAGATTTACAGCGATTCGATCGCCGCATTGACAGCGACTATAAATCGCTGCTAATATTCACGTCCACACACAGATTTTGACATCGCCAGCGAGTCGCTATCGATTAAAGTCGCTGCCGTGTAGACCCTACTTTACCAAGCACGACCCCAACATTGGAAAAAGTCTACCAAATCTTGCATTTCAAGCAATCAACCTGTGCTTGGAATGCAAGATTGTGTAGTTTGTAACATATCAACAAAATGAGAACAAAGATTTATATCTCTATCTCTACTAATAATAAAGCTGAAGAGTTTGTTTGTTTGAACGCGCTAATCTCTGGAACTACCGCTCGGGTTTGAAAAATTGTTTTTGAATTTGATAGCCCAATTCTCGAGGAAGGCTATAGACTACTTAACATCATGCTAGGTCCCTTAGGAACCGAGCAAAAACAGAAAACGTCAGTAATAACGCGAAAACAAAGAAAACGAAAACTAAGTAAAAGCGCGGCCAGGCGATACGATGCGATGGGGTGGGCCGGGGAACAAGAAATTTCACGCGGACAAAGTCGCGGGCGGAAGCTAGTGTATTATATATTATTTCGCGATTTTAGGTTTGGTCATAGTAAAAGTTGTTCATAATGATGAGTACAATGACCCCCTAGAGTTATGGGATATAAAAAAACAGCATGTGTGCAATTCACACGTGGTAGAAGTGAAACCTTCAAAAACACTGTATAATGCTTCTTATCTAATTTTTTTCCCACGTTAAGGCGAAAGCGCCAGGGTAGCCCGCGAAATTCAATTTTTTTTTGTTTTTTGCAATTTGCTGGTCAGTATAAGTTGTACGTTGATTAATATACATATGATTCGCGGCCGTAACAAATATATATTTACAGAATTATAATCATTAAAGTCATCAACACAACTCTCTAAGACCACGAAGTCCAAAGAATAACTGTTTCATGAAATCATCATTCTTTGGAGTTACGTGGTCTTAGAGACCACCATCACCATCACCGTCACAATCACAATCACCATCACAATCAACCATCACAATCACCATCACAATCACCATCACCGTCTCAATCACAATCACCATCACTATCACCAAGACAATCACCATTACCATCACAGTCACCATCACAATCACCATCACAATCACCATCATCACAAATTAGTAGCATAGGATTAAATGTGATGTCATTTGTAATAATAAAAAACAAAAACACTATCTCATTTTCTCCCACGTTAAATCATATAATTATTATTGTCTCTTACTGTCGCTTTTTCGTTTCATAAAATTTCAAGTCACAAGGATGCTAAAGAAGTTTCCACTTCAAAAACACGTATATTTTCAAGCGATTATTTATCGCAGTGCGCGTACTCAGTTTTTGGCCTCACTGGGGCGCGGGCGCGACGCGGCGAACTAAACATATGAACACCTTTGAAGTATCCATTGGGCAAGCGGTTATAGTGTTCTGTGGCAAGCGGGCGCAGGGTGCGCGCGCTTATATTTTGACAAACACTAGACCAGTGTGACCAGATTCAGTATTTTAATACTTTTTCGGTATATATTAACGACTTTTCCGAGCATCAGTAATTCAGTATTTTTGTAGGTATATTGGCGGAAGTATTTTTGGGTATATTTTGGATAAAAAGCTATGGTAACACCGTAGCGATCGTCCCCGCGAACATTACCCGGATTTAGTCTACATTTCATTCAGATAAGATATTCAGTATATTTTTAAAGGTACTTCGGTTTTTTTGTAAAATAAATCTGGTCACACTGCACTGGACACGAAAACACGCAGAACGCAGCCGCGCTCCAGTGCGGACATGCATCCCGCGCGAGTTCCCGCTCCCGCTCCCGTGCCCGCATCGCTCCCCAGTCCGGATGGACACTCCGAAAGCGCCAGTCCACTGATCTGTATTATACAACTTGTATGATATGAAGTCAGTGCGCCAGTCGCTTTCTCGTCGGCACTAATGCGCTGTCCACGGAGCTATAACTAAGAGCCGTTACACATGGCGCCGCGGTGGCGCGGCACCGGGCCGCCATTATATTAGTCACACTTGGATTTGTATGGACCCTCACACATGGTGCCGAATAACGCTGCAGTTGCGGCGCCATGTGTAAACGCTCTAATATAGAGAGGGCATTTAAAAGATAAATAACTAGCGACCCGCCCCGGCTTCGCACGGCTGCAATGCTGATACTAAAATATACACTACAGAAAAACTGTGAACGTTGTATATAAAAACATAGCGGCCCGCTCCGGCTTCGCACCGCCGCAAACGCTACGTCCCGCAATTTTTAAATCTGTAATATCTTCGAAAATATTCACTTAAATCATACGGTGTAAAGGGCCATATAGATCTATATTAAATGAACAATGTATTCAAGGTATTTAATTGGTTAAGGATTAATGCTGTATTGGTTAAAATCGCTTCGAAAATTAGCCATTATTTGTCGTAAAAAGTAAATGACAAAAAAAAGTTATTGTGGGTTATCCATAAGAGATAGACATATACCATCACGGACTTTTCTGTAGACCTTTTCAATGTGTACAATACTTAGTACATTATTTTGATAAAACTCGTAGGGTTCAGCCTGCGTTTGCAATGTAAGCGGAAAAAATGTAATTATTTACGACATCACATTAGAAACCTCAAAAATAACAGTACTTCTCCACTATTTAATGGATGTTATTATACATATAAACCTTCCTCTTGAATCACTCTATCTATTAAAAAAAACCGCATCAAAATCCGTTGCGTAGTTTCAAAGATTTAAGCATACAAAGGGACATAGGGACATAGGGACAGAGAAAGCGACTTTGTTTTATACTATGTAGTGATACAATGGAATATTTTATTTTTCTCTTTTCTAGAAACATACAGATATTTTGCATTCTGTTTTATTCATACGTATACACTGGAGCACCAGGGTAATAAGTCATATTTTTCTAATCTTCTCCTCGAGCCCTTTATTTCCCACAAAAAAAAAGTAATTTATTTCTAAAGTGCGCCATGTAAATTTTGTTGAAACGTCACCTTTCTTCTATTCTATTTCTGGGGTAATTGCGTCAACATACTTACAATGTTAATGACTTTCATTTTGACAGTTGAACAACATTCATTGCGCTATGAACGTTGTTGAGCGGACGATTTTTTTGAACTTATGAAGCAATAGATAGATTAGGAATTTCCTTCGAAATCTTTCGGATTGTGATTGCAATTTGCACTGGGCGGTCACTACAAACCTAACGGTATGTCAATTATTAAAATACATCCAGCCATCTGGGTGACACGAGGAAATGAATCCTACATACAATAAGGCATATTATTATACCTACAAAGATACGCGCGAAAAACATACCTGCTCGGCAGTCGGGTAATAAGGGAAGACGATTTCTATTATAATTATAACTCTGTGGTGCTTTGGCAGCATGACTGCGTTGTGCCTTTTAAGAGCATTATTTTGTACGTCAATTGGCCATGCAGGTTTCTGATATATATTTTTTAAATAATTTATTTTGAAAAATTAGACCATTTTAAGAAACTAATTTCAATATTTTTAAGTTTTATTCACTGCGTCTATTTTAAAAAAAAAACTAAAATTTTACCCGCCAAAAGTAAACGTGACGTCACTAGATACGTATGTGGGATAAATTTCTTTGCCTACCACAAAAAAAATGTGACCATCAATCAAGTCAATTGTCAACGTCAAACAAACGTCCGTCAGTCCTAACCTAACGAAAATATTGTGTTATGATTTAAAAAAATTAAATTTTGTTTCATAATGGGAAGCAAAAAGTATATCGTCCCATCATGTTCAAATAACAGTAGTGATAACCCGGATTTGTTATTCGTACCAATCCGAGAACGTCTGCGAGAAGAATGGTGTCGTCAAGTGAACGCAGAATACTTCAAGAATTATTTGCAGTTTTGTTGTTTACGCAAATCAGAAACCATCCCGAGAAGTTCTTAAGAGCAAAACTATAGCAAGTTTGCAGATACATGTTGAAAGAGTTATTAGGCGAATCAGAGAATTCAAAATCTTGAAGCCCCACTCTGTTGTCAATCACAAACATGTAGGCTACTTGGATCAAATTGTAATGATCGCTTGTGGACTGATAAATTTGCAGAATGATATAATAAAAATACAATAAATTTTTAAGAATATGTATGGTTTTATTTATCACTATCATTACATAATATAAAACAAAGTCGCTTTCCACTTTCAACGTCTTTTTTCTAAATTGTCTTCCAAATTGCATATTAGTGAACCCTTTACATCCCTTTGTGCACATTCTTCATAAAAGGTTTGTAAAACTGTAGCATCTTTTGGAGCCAACTTAATTTTTTTTACATTTTTGTATACATCTTCTGCCAAAACATGATTAGTTCGTTCAGATGCCAGGGTAGGCTTTATCCAGAAGCATTTTGTAGATGTGCTGGAAGGCTCGCAGCTCCGCTTCTCAAGCCAAAATAAGAGCAGTAGCGAATGCTTGCAGCCACCTTAATGTAAAAAGAATATGTATTAATAATGTTGCAAGAAAAGATATGTACAATAGGCTGCAAAATTGCATCCCTATTACCACAACAAACAAGTTATGTTTTACAATAATATGCTTATAAGAGCATAGTGTAGTTTAAATATCAAATGCGTTATACATTATCAAGAAAACTTCAATCGTTTGTCATGGCAATACATATGCAACTTATTCAGCCAATAAATAAAAATCTTCTGAAAATTCCCACCTGCAGAAGCTGGACAATCAGAACAGTTTGACTCTAGGATCTCGGCATCAGTCTCCTTTATTTTGGCCATTACTGTATACGATTTCTGTGTTCTGTGCTCTGGCACAACTCTGGCATTGACATTACAGATTCCTAGGCTTCTCTGCACTTCTACATATCTGACTGCCGAGGATAAGTAACTATCCCGTGATGACCTAAAAAAAGGAAGAAAACAAAGATGGTACTGCATTAGGGAAGAAAGAACTCGCCAGACAGTTAGAATTTTTGTCAGTCTGTTCTGATTTATTAGTTGGTGTTTCGTAATGAGTGCTTCAACTGCAAGCATTCCGGCTCGACGTAGGACTTCAGTATTTGGGCCACATAAAATACTACTACTATGAAAAGAGGTCTGTCGCTAGCAGATACAATGAGTAGGCAAATATCTTACTTACATGAGGGCTTTGGCTCCTCTGATTTCAGTAATGTTGTGGTTGCTGGAATTCGACATGAACTCTAAAAATTCTAAAATCATAATATTGGTAACTTGAGGTAAACTTTGAGAGTCTGCTTTTTCGAAATTTGCCGTTCTCGTCGCCATCGTAAATGAATAAAAACGAAAAGATAAAATAACAATAATACAAACAAAACGCTGATTATAACCTACAATAAAAGAGATCACTCATAGATTGACGTTTGACATCGATTTTTTTTTTGTAGGCAAGGCGGGCAGGCAAAGGCAATTTTGTCATACATTATAAGATGACGTCATAGATAGGTCAAATGAAGTTCATTGTGTTTTATTAAAATATCTTAAAAAGTATAGACTTATTTAGTAATCTAATAAATAGAAACTGTACAGAAAACATATTTCTCGAAACGGTTTTAAGATTTCCGTTCCTGTCTAGAAAGTTAGCACCCCCAATTGGTACTGCAAAAGAAACAAGTCTGACGCATATTTGTTTCTATTTACAATTTAAAACGCAGTCAATTACACGGAGTGACGTATCGGGCTCTGATTCGCATTCAAAGTCACCTGACCAATGGCTTCATTTTACGAAATTATTCCTCTCATTTACAAAATTAGGTTGAGTTTTGATATTTTATTGTATTTGCATTAGCCAGATGAGTTGTGAGGGTAGGAAACCGTCATATCACTATACGTATTTGGCTTTCAGTGTGATGCAGTTAAAATGCAAGTGCGTAAATTGTCATCATTCAAAGTCGGGTGATATAGAAATCAAACAGCAAACATTATTGAAATTAAAATTTCTAAAAACCGCATAAAAATAAATCGTAAGTGTCTTAGCTTAATATTAAAATAATTTGTATTCACTGTGTCTTGATTGAACGATTTTTACACTAAGTAAATAAAAGATAAACTTCTTAAAACAGAATATAGTCCCCAAGTCATTTGAGTGTGTATGTGACGTCACTGGCGCTAGCTCTCGGAGAATCGTTGTTAGCGGCGCTTGCACTTTCAGCGTTTTTAAAGAAGTATTCTAAATTTTTTCTGAATTTTAACTCGAAGTTTCATCTGCATTATTTTTAAAAATTATGGAATTGCTAGTAACAGTTTCATCTTTATTATTCGTCAAAATTTCTGCTGTTTTGGTTAAAGTTTCATCTGTATGATTCGTCAAAACTCTAGTTTTATTTAAATTTCCTTCACTGATTGTCAAAATTTCATCTGCTTTTTTCGTCAAAGTTTCTATTGAACTATTGTTTAATGTTTGTTGTATTCTTTTAGCCTGCGTTTCGTCTGTCTTGTTGGACAATGTGTGTTCAGTGTTGGGCAGCGTGTGATCGATGTTGTTCGTGGCCAGCGCGTGCGCAGCTTGCTCTGACTTGGGCACGAGTATGATTTCCGAATCTTCGTCGTCATCCGAATCCATTTCATTCTCATTGTCCTCCATGGTCTCGGCTATTTTGGTCGCGGTGTCCTTACAGTTAGGCATCGAGAAAGGTTTCAGCAACTCTGTTAACCAGTTCTGTGTCACCGATATGAAGAACTTGCCGAATTCTCTGAAGGCTTCCAGGTCGCCCTTACTTAACCTGATCGAGATCACTGCGCTTTTTGGGTCATGACAGTAAGTCAAAGTTAATTGGAACTGTACGCTGAGATCTGTCTTCTCAGTTTTTATAATTTCCTGGGTGATCTTTCCCTGCTTTTCTTCAAAAGACATGTCCATGACGCTGTACAACTTGCTGAACACTTTCCGCTTCCATATAGGTTTCGTCAAGGTCCCACTATACTTTTCTTTCTCTTTCCTACTGTCAGGGTTCACCTTTTCTTCCATTTTGCCTACCTTGATCTTTAACATATTTTCAAATATCTCCATCACCGTATGTCTGACTACAGACTTCCAGTCGAAGCTAATAATGGGATTAACAATTCTTGGGAACAAATTGACTCTAAACTCTGGATGCGTTTTTCCTCGAATTAGTTTAGGTTTTTGCAAGAGTATCATTGAAAGAAACTCTTGGCACGAATTTAGTTTCTCCTTTTCGTACACGTTGGCACAAAACTTGAAGTAAGTTTTGATGTCTACGGCCAGCTTGCTGGTGATAGTGGAACTGACATTGTGGCACTGTTCGAAGGGGTCTTGCACGACGATCGGCGATTGATACCTGAGCGGCATGACGTAATGATTGAGGACGTTCTTCTTGTATCGCTCGAACTCATCGGGCATGTCGGCGGTCTCCCGGAACAGGTCTCTCTTGACGGGAACGCCGAGGTACGGGCAGATGACCATCTCGTCAAAGTTGAAGAGGGCGTAATACTCGAAGAATCCTCCGAGCAGTTCGGAGATGGACGAGGTGTTGGTACAGAGCGGCAGCAGGGCGGGGTCGCTCATGAAGCCGGTGTCCCAGTGGTCCACGACGTGCGCATGCGCAGAGCCGCGCTGCAGCCAGGCCACGCCGGGCAGCACTGCGCGCGGGGCCTGCTGCAGGTAGAACACGATCATCAGCGTCAGCGCGTAGTTGGTGAGCTTGCCGGTGCCGGACAGCTCGTGCACCTTGGCCCAGTACTTGATGACGACGGCCATGGGCAGCAGGCGAGGGTCCGACTGCAGCAGGAAGGCGACGAGGCGACTATTCTGCGCTCCGAGGGGCGTCTTGAAGGTGACGTCGCAGTTGGTCTCGGTGGGGATGTGGAAGAACTTGACGATGGGCGTGTTGGCGCGCGGGATGGCGAGGATCTCGGCGAACGTGCTGCTGTACTGCATGAGCACGCGCTTGGCTTTGTTCACGTAGTTGCCGTTGGGCTGGCGGAACTGCCCCGGGATGTTGATGAAGCAGTCGGCGTCGCTCGTCTTGATACCGAGTCCCGTTGTTATTGAACCGAAAGGTACCGCTTTGCAACCTGAAAGGGAAAATTTACTTAATTTTGAGAGATTTCATGTGCGTGTGAACTGAGGGACCAAACTGGAATTCGCAAAATAAAAATCGTAGGATTTAGTAGTAGACTTATGTGATTTCAGGAAAGTTAATTTAATGCCAACACATAGTTTATGATCCCCTGAAACTTTGTTATGTTTATAAACCTTTCAATAGAATGAGCCATTCTGAAATCAACTTCATTCCGTTACGAATCTGGCAAACGACCCAAGAGCTAGATTGACCCGACACTATACCGAATACATCCCAGACGTCAGCCTGTACGAGATTAGAATGGCTTTGAAGCAGCTCAAAAACAATAAGGTGATGACGGAATTACGGCAGAGTTCCTGAAGACCGGCGGAAATACCCGTTCTTAAGGCCTTTCAGAAGCTATTTGGTTCCGTCATACTCTAGGGTAAAACACCACAGGCATGGAACAGGTGTGGTGATACTTTTCTTTAAGGGCGATGATGCCCTTAAGAATTATAGGCTCATCTCACTTCTGAGCCATGTCTACAAGCTGTTTTCGAGAGTCATCATGAACCGTCTCGCGCGCAGGTTTGACGACTTCCAGCTTCCCGAACAAGCCGGATTCCGTAAAGGCTTTAGCACCGTAGACTACACACATACTCTGCGACCGGTTATACAGAAGACCGAAGAGTAACCTGTCTCTCTGCTTAGCGTTTTTGAACTACGATAAAGCCTGATTCGATCGAGACATGGGCTGTACTGCAGTCTCTTCAACGGTGCCAGATCGACTATCGATACATCGAGATGCTGAATTGTCTGTACGAAAACGCGACTATGTCAGTCCGACTCCAGGATCTGTCCTCGAAATCTATCGCCCTGCAACGAGGTGTGAGACAGGGAGACGTTATCTCTCCGAAACGGTTCACCGCTGCACTGGAGGACGTTTTCAAGGTTCTGGACTGGAAAGGGGCTGACATTAACATCAATGGCGAGTACCTAACTCACCTTCGGTTTGCCGACGATATCGTAGTCATGGCTGAGTATATGGAGGACCATGGACAAAACGAAGGTCATGTCAAATGCCCATGTAACATCCACTCTCATAAAGATTGGAGACGCTACACTATAAGTCGTGGAGGAGTATGTTTACCTAGGACAAACTGTCCAGTTAGGTAGGTCTAACTTCGAGAAAGAGGTCAATCGTCGAATCCGACTCGGCTGGGCAGCGTTCGGGAAGCTAAGCAATATCTTCTCGTCCCACATACCGCAGTGTATCAATACGAAAGTCTTTGAGCAGTGCGTGTTGCCAGTGATGACTTATGGCACTGAAACGTGGTCGCTCACAATGGGCCTTATAAGAAGGCTAAAAGTCACCCAAAGGGCAATGGAGAGGGCTATGCTTGGAGATTCCCTGCATGATCGAATCAGGAATGAGGAGATCCGCAGGAGAACCAGGGTAACCGACATAGCCCGAAGAATTGCCAAACTTAAGTGGCAGTGGTCAGGGCACATTGCTCGCAGAATCAATGGTCGATGGGGCCGAAAGGTTCTGGAGTGATAACTGCGTACCGGAAGACGTAGCGTTGGAAGGCCTCGCACAAGGTGGACCGACGACCTTGTGAAGGCCGCAGGATCTCGTTGGATGCGAAAAGCACCGATCGAAGTGGAGGTGCTTGGAGGAGGCCTATGTCCAGCAGTGGACGTCTTTCGGCTGAAATGATGATGATGATGATGAGAATATGGGCAAGTTTCTCGAACGGCAATAACATTCGAGAAACTGGCACAATGTGTATTAAGAACAAATAGTCACCTGGCCACTGCGCCTGCAGCGCAATCTCGAGGTCTGTGTAGAGCTGACTGAGGCACTTGACATCCTCCTGCGTTAGTCTGACGGACGACAGGATGTTGTCCAGCTGGCTGTGGAAGTCGCCAGTCAGGTCGATCTTCTTCGGCTCTACGATTACTCCTGGAGAATATAACGACACAGTCAAATGATTTATTAATTGTTTAAAATGTTAGGAAAAACCGTCTACAGTTGCAATATTTGTAAATACATATGTGAGCACCAAAATCCAAATGGTGCAAGGAATTTTGTTCCAGGAACACTGTCTTGGTTCATATAATATAATTATAATTAACATACAAGGTGGAGATGACAATACGACATTATTAGTTTTCGTATAGTTAATGACGTTCCCAGTCTGCATACAAAAATTCTATCAAATATTAATTTAATCACAGGACATTATTTTTATTTATTCTTACATGATGTATCGGTTATTAGGCTAGCACAGACAGGTTAAAGACCCCCGCATCGACATAGACACATTTTGCCGACTCGCTACTTCTGAAACCTTCGCCTTTGTTCCTAACATAATTATGTATATCAATATGTATTTAAAAATTGTATGACTACCTACTAAGCCAAGTGATTTAACAATGATTGAGATTAATAATTACGAGTGTTGTTGTTATAAGTGATTAGTTATGGTTATTAAGCTTTAATAATATTAAGATTAGCACCAAAAGATCAAGTCGTTACATGATAGCGCGCTGTTGCCGTTATTATTAGAGAACCAATATTTAAAAATGGTGTTTTATTTTGTTTTTGTGCTATTTAGTTGTTTTTAATTTCGATGTTAGGATTTATTTGATAGTCTTAAAATATTCCTATGAACTAGTATTGCCAGTGTTTTCATTTATTGTTGTATCGTCGTCTTCACATTGTGTACAAAATAATGTAAAACATTTTAAAAGATTAACTATGGATTTATTGAGCCTATTCATTTCTATACGAAACTATCTTCAGGAACTAGAATCAATTTTATTTTTATGTAAATGATGAAGTATAAAAGTAACTTAATGGGTTACTTGAAATAAATTATTTGACTTAGAATTATTTATTTTGAAATACGTTTGGGTCCAAACAGACCAGCGGGCGATCGAAGTTTGTTCGGTGAACGACCGACCATCGTCGATCGATATGATGGGATGTTTTGAGGCGATCAATATTGACCGCTGGACGTAAATCGACAATAGTCAAGCTGGTCATGGTTTTACAAGAAATCGCTATGAACCGCGGCCTATTTTGATTAATTTTAGGGAGAGTAACAAAAATTTTAAACTTTGTGTTATGAACTGTGTTTAGATTTATGCTGAGCAAGAGCAATGTATATAAACTGCGTGATTTAGATTGTAATGACTTACCAATGGTTTTACGTCATTCAAAATTGGTCGTGAATGCGCTGCTTAACACGGTTTTTAAAACAAAAATGATTATTACACAATAGATTACCTTTCTGTTTGCTCATGGGGAACTCCCTCTTGGGCGTGCTGGGCTGCCCCGCGTCGGCGGCCGCGCGCGCCGAGTACGGCGCCGCGCGCAGGAAGTGCCCGTACACGTGCAGGCGCCGCGCCGCGCCCAGCGCCGCGCGCGCCTGCGCCTCGCTGCCGAACGTCAGCGTGGCGCAGCGGCACGTGCAGCGGTCGATGCGCACGCTACCGAACTTTGTGAACACTTCGAGCAAGTCTTGTGGTTGGGTGTAGTTTGGGTAACCTGGAAGAAAACGGATAGGTTTTTTGAAATTTCTGAAAGTTGGAATTTACGCAGATATAACTATTTACAACGTCGGTTATCCTATAGTTACTAAACAGCGTTGCGTAGTGTTGTAAAAGAGCTGAGTCTTTTAGTCCTCATTTAGCGGCTATGAGTTCTTTTTGCAGAACTCATAACTAATTAGTCTTCTGAGTCCTGAGTCTTGAGTTCTTTTGAGTGTTTTCAGTTCTTTCAGTCCTAAAATTTCTTGAGTCGTTAGATTTATTCTAAGTCCTTTCGTTTTTTTTTCAGTCCTTTGAGCTCTTTGAGTCCTTTCAAGTCTTAGGAGTCATGAATTATACAGCAGGACTGCCGTCCAATCAAAAAGACTCGTGTCATAAAGCCTTTGAGTTCCTTGAGTCGTGAACTATAAAGTAGAGGACTGCAGTTCAATCAAAAAGAGCCGCATATTATGAAGTATTTGAATTGTTTAAGTAGAGGATTGCAGTCATAGTCACTTATTAAGTTCGAATAAACAATAAATATGGCCAAAAAAGACATGTAAATCATCGTCACGTTATTAACGGTCAGTCGCGAGTTCTTTTCGAAAGACTGAGCTCTTTTTTTAAAAGGACTCAGTTGCTAGTTCTTTTTAGGAAAGCTAAGTTTTTATTTAAAGGACTTAGTCTTGAGTTCTTTTTGTAAAGAGTGAGCTGCTTTAAAAGACTCAATCTCGAGTTCTCTTTGGCAAGACTGGAGTCTATTTTAAGAAGACTAAAAACTCAGAGAGGCTTGAAATTTTACTTATTCTTTTTTGACTTGAGTCTTCAAAAAAAGACTCCGAGTCTCAATATTAGGACTATGAAGACTCAGTTCTTTTACAACACTAGCGTTGCGAATCTTGTGTTTGTCGTAAATATTAAAACTTTCTCATGTTGTCAACAACATTGCAACATGTCACTGAAACACACATCAGTGGGAGTAAAAAAGATACTTAGCCCCTATAAGTCGTAACAGTAAGGGCTGTTCTTGTAGTGTACTAATGTGCCATAATTGAGCATAAATGTATTAATTAATTTATATTATGGACTTATAAATTACAATTTCATTTAACAAAACACATATATTTAGTAATAATAATAACCCCACCGCCGTATCTCTATGTTGACGTCGTGGTGGGGCTTGCGCGCTCCGAACTCTAGGCCTGTGCCGGAAGAGTTTACTTTGCTGAAACAGGTCTGAGGTGAGGAGCCAGACCAAAAGAAATACAGAAACCCGCGGGGCAGCATGTGGCGAGCTGTTGGGCAGTAGCGACCCCACGGACCCTATGATATACATATCTAGATCCCTTGATCTACACACAAATTAAATATTAAAGCTAAATAGGGTGCAATTATCTCAATAATAGATAAACAAACTTTAGTAGACATGCCCCACAGATCTTCGGTAATTTTGATCTTAAGTTGCTTATAAATGCCTTTATAATGAATATAGGGTTTATATGTGTAAATTTAAATTCCACAGGACAGGCTGAGACATTCGCTCTTAATAATTCAATAGCTAGTGCGGGCGAGGAATTTAAAGTTTCTGTAGGTTTAATTGGGATATTGGTAAAGTAAGTTGCAAATTCCTGAGCAACATCGATGTTATCGCTAATGAGACCGCAGCGTCGTGTTTCGCTGCGTGGTGTCGCGTAACTGTCCTCGGAAACGTCGATAAACGACACCTTTCGGCCAAAAGTCCTCTTTCAGGCAGGTCTGTAGATGTTGGGTTGGAACTCGTACCACGAATGACTTAAAGTTGATGTTGTGGCGCGATTCCAACCTTTCGACCCTCAGAGTCCAGTTGGTCTTCACCTTCAAATACTGCTCGACGTCCTCAGTTGTCGTGGAGTGATGAAGACGCGAAAGGTACAGCTGTGTTGTAGGCACAGCAGGCCGCAGCAGCATGTTGGGTCCACTCGGTGCGGTGCCACACAGGTTACGAGAACAGGGTTTCTTGCTTTCTACTTTCGTGAAACCCTCCTCATCAACTTGGCTGGATTTTGTCAAAGAGCTACGGACCGCTGTCAGGGCAGGTTCAGCACCATTTATTAATTTTCCCCCTTTTATGGTTTGTCGCTTAGGCACCAGCAAGTAGCACCAGTACCAGTAAGTACTAACTTTTTATTGAATACCTGGTACTTGTTGACAGGCTTTCACTGTCCTCCCATATCTATTAACACTGTTATTTGAAAACATTATAAAAGCCAATTACTTACATATTTTTAAAAGAGTAACCATAGTTTCTTGCCGACTCTTCTCTTAGCTTCTGACGTTTCATAAGTGCCCATACAGGTTCATGTGAAATAAAATATTTTGGTCTTGAAGAGCTAAAGGACGTGCATATCCTCACCAGAGACCAGGATCCTGCGGCCGGGAGGCGCGAGCGGTTGCGCGTCGGGTGCGTCGGGCGCGGGCGCGCGGCGCCGGCGCGGCTCGTGGCGCGGCGACGACGAGGAAGACGACGGACTGGACTGCGCCCGCGACGTCTGCTCCATGGCTCATGGGTATAAGTGCTCACCTGGACCAGAATAAAAATAAATTATTTGCAGAAAACCCTGACAACAACACTCAATTTTGCATGTAATTACATAAATATTTATATTTTTCATGTTAAACCTGCTAACTATTCGTCATCAAGCTTCAATGCAGTTAGTAACAGTATGCAACACTGCCCTTTCGAATCCTACCCTGATAAGCTTAACACTTAGCCGAATTAATCCAATCATTAAGAGGATACGCTAAGGTAGCCCGCAAACAAAATTTCTCTCTTCCTTTTTTGCAATTTGCGGGTCAGTCAGTGCGAGATTATTTAGTAATTAAAGTATTGATATTTGCAACCTTAATAAATATGTATTTACAGAATTATAATTCCTCAGATAATTATCATGATTTCATTTCAATAGAATTTGAACTAAGAGAGCTTATATTGATGATTTTCAACCACACAACATACGAGAATCTGCCAAAAGGAAAAGCATAGGTACGTTTGATACGCAACAGATGACGTCATGATGCACCACGACACCATACTAAAAAAACCGGTCAAGTGCGAGTAGGTCTCGCGCACAGAGAGTTCCGTACAAATTTGTAGGTATGTAACTACAGTTACGATTTTCGGGTTTTTTCCTTTACTTGTGCTACAATGAGAACGCTTCTTGCCAAATTTCATGATTCTAGGTCAACGGGAAGTACCCTATAGGTTTTGATTACCTTGAAAGTCTCAAAATATGCGGCATAAACGGAACATAAACACCCGTATCTTTTGATTGCGTTAACTTAGAAGTTTGATTTTTTCACTGCTTCAAGGGATTGCAGCCCCGAGTATTTGATATTAATTTCAACTTGATAACTCCACGCGTTCCTTAGAAAAAGGGTCTTGACAGACAGAGAACGAAGTGATCTTATAAGGGTTCCGTTTTTCCTTTTGAGTTACGGAACCCTAAAAATATGGAGTTTGTCCATTTGTAGGTAATGTCTATGTTTGTTTTTAAAAGTTTACATTTTTTTTTAAAGTACCTAAGGGAGACTAAGTTCCCTCTGTGAACCTCTCGAATAGATAATTGCTCTCACTTGTAATATTTAGTCTTGAGTCGTGAGTCGTGTCGAGTTTTAGATCCGTCTGTGT